>JABSTQ010006468.1:0-35611 GCA_013358835.2 Ixodes persulcatus | reverse complement strand
CAACACAGCTGCAGGCAAATTACTAAGATTGCAGCTTCTTGAGCCAGAGCATGTAACCCCGCTGACGCCCCACTAAGCAGCTGATAGTCGTATTTCAATTCAGGTTTTCGTAGCACAATCTAGAAGTCATTTGATGAATATGCGGTTATATTATATTACGTACTATGTCCCATTAAAGCGATATTAGTATATTCTTCGGGTTGACGTATGAGCTTAGTTGACTAGCTATTAGGTGAATTTCCGAATAAAATATTTTGACAGACATAAATATACTACTTAACTCAGCCAAAGGGTCTAGCCGGCAGCGGAGTCGAATGCGGACAAACTGAAGAGAGTCTTCATCGGAGATTCATGCAAAATCCCTCTGCATTGAACTTGACTTCAAATCTTTAACGAAAAAATGAATTTTTTTTGCCGGACAACCTGAGAAATGTAGACGTATTTGCTGCTGGCTTCAACGGGGTATAATATGAATATTGGAAGCGCGATAGATCATAATGTCGTGAGAGCTTTTAACTTTGCAAGCAATTACCCTCATTAATCGTATGCAGCGAGCGGGTTTTCCGGAATAAAGTGATTGCAAAATCAGCCCAACTCTTTCGGTGTGGTCCAGAGGCTTTTTCGGCGAAAAGCAGCCAAGATGAATAGCCAACGCACCAACCGACGTGGTTGGCTCAATCTTGAGGCTAATCAAACACAACAAACTAAACAAAAAAGGAGCTATCTGATTTTTCCATTCACTTGACTGCAACATTGGGGTTCCCTCCAGTGAAACTCCTCGTCTGTCATCCTCAGTCCACTGTTCTACATCCTTATAAAGAACCACTTATCAGCTACCAAGTCGTCACTTTGAATGTCATTTGAGGCAGACAAGAAATCAAACGTTTTTCTGCGATTCCTCTTCATCCAAGAAATCGAAAGCATGCGGCTGTGTTGTGGAGTAAACGGGCTTCCAAACACGTGATGGAAGGAAACAATCGAGGAGGGTTCATCACACCGATGAACACTCAGGCAAACTTGAGAAATATTCGGACCTTCGTCAAATTACATTGTTCGCCACCGCGCCGCCAACACTTGTCCGCGAAAGCCGCCAGAGACGTGGAGATGTGCAAAGTGACCTGTCCCGGCTGGTTCCCGGTTTTCCCGCTTAATGCCGTCCGTTTTGCTGGAGTTGCGAATATGTCAAGGATATGATTTGTCGTTGTCTCAGTAAGATGAATGAATCGCTATATTTACCTAAAAATGCTGGGTCTAGTGCGCACCTATCGTGACGAACGACAATGTTAAACTATATGCTGACTACTCCGCCAAGCTCGCCCCTCTCTCGACATGCCCTTTTGAATTAACAAAGATTATTTCCACAAGCCTTTCTCTGAAGTGTGCCTTTTTCATTCAAATAGCTGACCTTGATTATGAGATAACTGTACCATTTTTTCCCCTTGGTCATCTAGTGTGTTGTTGCTGGTGTCCATTAGGGCAATCAAAGCATTTTTTTATATAGTTTCCAGATTCAAAAATAAAATAAAGACAATTAGTGCATTAGCTACAAGCAGTTTTCCTTTTGCTTGGGCTGCTTGTCTCATGCCCCTCGCCCCAGTTTGGAATTTCTGGATTATCATGTGCAGCTGGTATTGATTTACCCTGTCAGTTTACTGCGATGTCGATTTTTTTTACAGGTGCTGTAATGAAGGACTCGCCTTCCCAGGTGCATGGTCGACTTGCATCACAAGCTGCATGAAAAGTGTGAAGAAAATTTCCTAGGCCCATGACATCCAGCCTCTTTCATCCAACGCACTCCTCTGGCGACAAGCCCATGATTACCAGCCGAGCTGGAGCTTCACTGCAACTGACAATAAACAATTACGGTAACAATTTTGTGTGCTTCATTTACTAAGCATGTATAAGTGACAGATGGATGTGGCAGAGAGTGCAAAATAATTGTTTACACTCATTGTTTGTTAAAATTACTCTTGTTATGAACTACATCTTTTCTATTCAGGTGTGAATTGCACACAAAACCACATGTTAGCCCGTAAAACAAGACCGGGACTGCACGGTTTTAGCCCGCTAGCCTGGGGCCTCGCTGGTGTCTTGCGGTACTGCTAGTACTACGCCGGGGATTTGTGCGGGCAGCAGCCCGGGAACTCGCTGAGACAAAACAAGACCGGGAACTGTATGGCTTGAGGCCGCTAGTCTGCATCTTGCTGTACTGCTGGTACTATGCCGGGGATTTGTACTGGCAGCAGCCGGGAACTCGCTGGGAGAAAGCAAGACCGGGAACTATATGGCTTGATGCCGCTAGCCTGGGGTCTTGCTGGTATCTTACCGTATTTCTGGTACTACGCTGGGGATTTGTGCTGGCAGCATCCCGGGAACTCACTGGGACGCCCAGTGCCGGGCGTCCCAGTCAGTCCCGGTCACTGGCCAGTGACTGGCAAACTCACTGGCCCGTTGTCGCCCCGTGGGGCGTTTCCAGCGTCGGCCCAGTAGGATCTTACCGGCAGACCGGTACCGCCCCAGTCCCGAACCGGCGAGTTGTGCTACTTGGGCTAGGCGACCTTGAGCAAATGCAGGATCATACTCAAATCGTTGAAAACTCAAAAAGTTTGGCTGCCTGCAAAAGTCTTTCGTATTACTAGTCTTCTTAATTCTGTGTTCATTATTGTGTCTGCTCAGGACCAGGCAGAGCTTGGTGGTGCTTTTTCCATTCTGGCCTTACTTCGGACAGCTTCATACCCATAGCAAGAAGCACTAGATTCTCTACATAATCCCACCCCTTTTCCTTGGAGATACCCTCCGTGTATGCTGTATTTGGAAGAAAAAACACAATAATCAGCACACATGCACATTATTAGCTACATTGTTTTGTAATAATTTTTCTGAATAGGCCCCTTGCCCAGGACCAAAACAACACAGGAATTTTTTTTTTATGTGCGATGTATAGTTTTGGCACAAACGATTTCGCCCACATTTCGCTGCACATACCCTGTATAACTTTAAAGTGCACCATTACAATTTCGGCGTACTTTACACCATCATTGTGGTTCCTGTACGCATGACATTTAAAAGCCAAATACGGGAACACTTCACAATAATTGATGCTCATTAAGCCGGGTGCTTTATGTGGGGCTTTAAATTCAAAGCATCCAAAGTGTGCGTCCGTCTGCATTTGCACAGTTTCCAGAAGAGGGGAGAATGCGGCCGGACAGCTGCCTTCACTCCTTGCAGCATATAGCTCAAGGAGTCTCCTAATTTTGCTTATAGAGGGCATTTCACCGCGCAGAGCGTACAAAGACAAGCTTGAAGGTCACACAGGCAGTCTAGAAAACCGATTACATCGCGTTTTTTTTTCTCTTCGCGCCATAAAACGTTGTGTAATCATAATCATAACATCAATGGGACTACACAAGATTGCATTAAAGTTCCCAATCGGGTCTGTACACAGCTCTAAACATACAGCTCAGCACACCACTGCTAGGATGAATCAGATAAGCGTCACACTTGCCGAGCTTGAAGTACAGTCGTGATCTATACGAAGGTGAACAAGCAATCGTTGACTGCCCAGTACTGGGAACATCATGCAGCAGCTGACTTGCTCTCCTTTTCATATGCTTAGCGAACCAAATGTGGTAAGTCGTGTGATAAGGAGAGAACGTCACCACAGACAGCACTGAGCACTTGATACTCACCTGTATACCTTCATATGGATCAGGTCTCTACCTGGCTGAAGTAGAAAGTGTGTGTGCAGCACAAACGGCTGTATTGAAATTTCAAGAAGATGAAAGTTCAAAAGAGGCTTGGTAAGGTTTTAGATTGCAGCATGCCCATGCAAAATTCACTTTCTGAAACATAAAATGCATTTCAAATTGTGTCCCAGGACAAGCTTCTCTTACACAGCTATATATATAGGCAGCTTACCATCAACAACCTTTGCTGACTGCCATGGACCTGAACCTCGGCCTAGTCGATGCTTGCTTCTGTTCGGCGAGGGCTGCACTGAGTAAAAGGTGAAAAATGTGCTGTAGGTTATGTGAAACAAACAAACAAAAGCAATCCTAGCATGCACAATTCCCTAGAGGCGCTGACAAATAAAAATCAGAGGTTTGGTCAATTATGTTAACGCAATATACTTCAAACGCGTACCATGAGTGCTGGCAAGATATTTGCTGCCTTCAATCTAGATAAGCTTGTAAATTTACATGTCAAATAACAAATAACTTAAAAGCTAAAATATATTTCGATGGAACTACAAAAACCAAAGACGAGCTCTCCAAATATGGTGCTATCTAGTACACCATAGATGAGTAGAATCGGATTACACCGTCCCCCTTACAAAGACTGAAGCAAAACAAGTATAGAGTCTGCCGTGCCACTACAATAGAAACAATGGTTTGTGATCTCGTGGAGATCAGAGTTTGGAACAAGTTACAGGCTGTGGCACATCAAATATGCCAATGTCATTGTTCATTTTTGCATATTCTATGGTGAAAGTGCAGGGAAACAATCATACACCAGATACTCCGAAAGACAAGCACACGCACTGAACTTATAACTCTTGTGTATTCGACTACTTCATTCTTCTCTTCAACGTTTGGATTGACTTTCCAGAACATGATAAGCAGAAGAAATAGCACAAAATACAAGGAAAAAAGCGAAAGACAAGACAAAAGAAAAGAAAACGACAAAAGAAAAAAGTAAAAAACGAAAAAAGGAAACCCTTACAATTCATCCCTCTCCCTCACCGCTATCGTTTAGATAGAAATTGGAGCTCTTTGGTCGACGGCGCTATAGGACTACTTCCACACTTGTCCTTCAGATGCTCTATTCCTTGCGCTTTCATTATTTATCTTGTCAGTGGGTCTCAAATCCTCTATATTACGGAACAATTTTCAAAATGTGCTACGACACTCCAATTTGACACTTATCTGATCCCAACGACACTTATCTGATTTAATGACACTTATCTGACTCCAATGACACTTATCTGATCCAAAGCTCCGATTTCAGTTAGGACACCGATCCCCCAACGCAAGGCAACGCAACGCACTCAGCTCAGCATTCCGCTTACGAATGAAATGCGCAATTCCCCTACAGGCTTTCATTCCGCGTGAGTGGCATCAGAATCGCTAAAGGCCAGCCCATATATACAATCTGTGCTACAAACAATCTTAGCAGCAATAGGTTGCTATTATATTGCGCAATATATAGAGCACCTTACCATGAACAGCCCTGGCAGTCTTCTATGAAGCCAGGACTTCAGCAAAGGAGACTGTCATTCTGTGTCGTCTCAGTTCACTCAAATCAGGATGGCGAAAGTGAATGCCAAAGTCTAAGTGGGAAAGTCTGCAGTAAGTATAAAGATGAAAACACAGATTAGAATATATGATAAAGAATAGCATGGACCAACTTGAAAAAAAGTGCACAAAAAGAGAAGGTCAAAAGGACAGGAACACGTAAGAAGCAGACTGGTGCACAATCGCAACTCGATCAATTGAACACAAAAGAAAATAAATAAGAGGACGAGAGAAATCAGAAAGGTTGTCCTCGGAGAATGTGAGCTTCAGGTTCCGGAGCGTGAGGCAAAGATGTCAGGTAGATTGCTTTACAGACACTCTAGAATTAACAACACCCTTCCCATGTAGTAAAGCGGTGAGTTCATTTTGATTGAACATCTTGAAATATAGCACACAAAAAATAAGGAATAAAGGAGAGGAATACATACACTACATACGTGTGCAGACACCAGCACACATAAATTAGAAAAGAAAAAAAAAGAAAGAATGCGGAAGGAGCTTTAGCAAAAGTTCGAACAGGTCCAAGTGGAACGTGCTAATTCACCCATATGCATATGACTGTAAAAACGATTTCCTCGGCAGCTCAGGTAACAGACGGAAGTGCGGACACATTGGTTGCCCATACTACGAATAATAAAGGCCTAAAATAATTCTCTTGTATGTTAGTTTTTATAGTCTCTGCTATTATTCACGTTTTTCTTAAGGATGACATACACGAGCAGTGTAAACAGTGCATAAGTGGGTGACAATCCATCGCAGATTTTAGAGAAAGATTGAGCGGTCTTTATGTATTAGCCATCCATCTGTTACCTTAACTGACATGGAAATTGTTTTTTTTAAATCTGCTCTTGTTAACAGGTAAATCTGCGCGTTCCTCTCGGGCCTGTGGTCGAGCTCCTTCCGCATTCTCTATTTCTCCCTTCTCTGATTTACGCAAGTTCAGTCTGCGCTTGCATGTGGTCTATGTGTTACTCTCCTTGTCTCCTTGACTTTTTGTGAACTATTTTTCAATGTGTTCAATTAGTATCAGCTCACCACCTTACTACAATCATGCAACAACTAAAAACAATTACAACTTACACCATTCGCTAAAGGCAGTACCAAGCGAAAAAACAGGGATGGGGTGAGGTATGTCTAACACTACATACTTACACTGAACAAAATATAGATACCAAACACTGGCGACACACTACCTTAATTCAGAACATGCTTGTAAATTTCCTCAGAAGCTTGTAATTAATACTTGATAGCCTCTCAAAAAAAGAAAAAAACACCAGTAGGACGAGAATAAATGCTTCACCACTTAAAGCAGCCCGAGTGTTTCTGGAGGTATGAAATTCGTTGAACGTGCGTTGGATCATACGAAACACGTGTACAACAAATGATCTTTAGAGCTCGACATTTCGCGAGGAATAAGTGCCAGCGTCAAAAATTATTTCGCGGGCACAAATTTGTGCGATAAGATGTGGTATGCTATGCATTAATCAACATGGGGTGAATTCATTGCGGCACCAATTTTTGGCAAATCTTTTCTGATTACGAATCGCGAAAAAGAAGTCGTTCGCAGACGACTGGGCGGCGGAAGCTACGGGCTTGAGCGATCAATCGATCGCTGCTTTTTATCGGGTCCAGCTCTCCGCACGCAAGTACGGAGAGTGACGTCGGCGATAGAGGGGCACCGCGCTCTTCCAGACATTCAAGTAGTTTACGAGTAAACAATACGGCGGAGGGAGGCAATCAAACACTCCCCCCCCCCCCGGTCTCCCAAAGAGTTCCGCCGCTAATGGTGGACCTTGAGCGAATACACAGCCTCTGCATCGGGGTAAAAAGAAGAAAAACAGCCTCGCATAACACAATTCGCGCACAATTAGTGATACTGGTAAAAGCAAGGGATCTACAGACAATATCAAGTATTTTAGAACGCAGGAAATAATCTAGCCCTAACGAACAAAGAAACGAACTTACTTCGAATCCCGTGCCATGATCTTGGCTGTTGAGCAGATTTGACGTAGTTCCACGTCTCACAATCGCTTCCGTCTTTTTCGGACACATTTGAAACTAAGGCAAACTCCACGCATCATGACTAATTGGCAAATTGGACCGTTAGCCCGTCGTGAACACAGGAACACAGGCTTTCAAACGCACACCGTCGGCGCCGCCGACGAAACGTGCGAAACATAGGCTGTTGATTCGATGAGATTATATTCGTATCTTCGAGACGTTTGAAATAAAACGATCTGGAAACCGCATTATAAAACTCATGAAAGACACAGCAATAATAAATTATTGCGCACCCCAATATTGCCACAATATTATGAATAAGTCCTGAACACGTTGCAAAATATTAAATACGAAACTAAACGTATAATGGTTCAGACCATAGAGTTATTATAATGTACGCTAGAGGTTCAACTGGCGCTAGTGTCTATGCGACTTCCGTGACGCAAATTGAAGCAGACAGCAACCAGTCTACTTTTGCGGTGCTCCTGTGCATTCCTATGGGAAAAGGCGCGTGCATTTTGTCTCTTCGCCGGAAAATCATACGGAACACGTTGGTTATTTGGGTCGTACCGAATAGTATTTATCTTGATTAACACTGTAAAAGTGTAATTGCTTTAGTTCAAGCATTTTTCTTCATCAGTGAACGATGTTTAACTTCGCTACATTTCAGTTCCAAACGTGTGTTCCGCAGCAGGTGTGTAAAAACAAGCGACGATTCAAAGCAAATTATTACAATCTAAAGGAATATAGAGTGTGTTCAAGGCTCGCCAGCATTCCGGTGACGCTTATATGTTGCTAATATGCCAGTCCTGTCACTATATGAAAATGACCCCGTCGTGCATGAGCGGATAATAACATTCAAATATAGAATAAAGTACGTGGGCTATGAAAAGTGTCTCTTCGTATTGTTTTCTCTGCCGGGCAGCTTTTATCGCGCACTTGTTCTCAAAGATATCGAGCGCGCGGGTGATATTTTGAACGTAGAACAAGCAGCTTCGCTCAGGGCAGAAAGAATAAAACGGTACTTACTTATTTAAAATCGGAATAGATTACGTGGCCTTCAATTTATTTTGATCGTACATGCACTGCGAGTTACTGATCCAGTGTTACTGCGTAGTTCTTGTTGCCGCTCTTGATTTTCCAGGTGTCCTTCGTTCGTTTGGCATGTATATCCCCCATGCTGGAAATCGCCGGCGCCGCGTTCGCGCTAATAGTGTCCGACAGTGCACATAAATACACGTACGAAGCCGTTTTAGCACCGTTTTTAATGCGATGAATTCGAAAGAAAAACGCCGTAACTGACCAATTCTTTCATCGGCCTGACTGAGAAATGTTCCAAGCTACCTAGTACGTACAAACTATTCGGGATATTTGCTCTTATGATCGAGCGCGGGGAGAAAATGCACTCACTTTTTTCCATAGAAATGCATTACCGGAAGTCAATTTTCGACTGGTTGCTGTCTGCTTCAATTTGCGTCAGCACACTAGCGCCAGTTGAACCTCTAGCGTACATTATAACAACTCTATGGTTCAGACCGAAGCTTCTAGAAAGGGAGCAAAGTTAACTGTGCGACGGTAGCCTAGCCAAGGTATATGTACAGATGGTAGCGAAACTTGGGCCAAAACAAGTTACAAAACAAAGTGCCAGCGGCATCAACCTAGAGGGTTACGTGGTTGCGGTGCGTTTGAAGCGCGACTAGGAGACGTTGGGACAGAACGAGCGGGTTGGTAAGGATAATTAAACTTGAGGAAGAAAACGAGAAGGGACGGACAAAACACAAACTTCCAACTAGCAACAACATTTATTGACCCGAAGTTTGCTTATATTGGTGAAGGAGGAGGAGGGTGAAGGACACCACACTGGAAAGGGGGGAAAGGCGATGGGAGAGGGTATGGAGGCAAGAGAGTGAAGGACGATCCCGTGAGGTGACATCTAATCGCTTGGAGCCGCGGTAACGAGGGACGTCAGCTCTGGCCCCAGGAAGTTTATCTCCCTCCTGGATAAGCCTATGGAAGGGGACCCGAAGTTGTTTTGACTGTGGTGCATGGCGAAGGCCTCCATGATCTCTCGTCCGTATCTTGAGGCGTGACCTCTAATCCTGGTGGTCGAAGGAAGGTCGGCCGAACAGGGTTCGCTGCACTCAGAGGTGTGTTTGGCAATCGGGTGGTAACTAATCTCCGACGTGTCGGAGGCTGCTTTCTTGATCTCGTTTGCATGTTCTCTCACCCGATCGTTTAGGCAACGGCCCGTCTGTCCGATGTATTTAGCACCACAGGACATGGGAATCGAATACACGCACTCTTTGCCGCAGGTTACATAATTGGTCTGGTGCTTTTTCTGACAAGGGGGCGCCGGTCCGGGGCTGTTGACTTTTTTGCAAATAGATGCCAATTTAAACTTACACGAGAAAACCACGTTGGTGTTGAAGCCCTGCGCTATTGATTTCAGTCGATGCGAAATGTTATGAATGTAGGGGATGCATGCGAAGTGGGACTTTGGAGGTGGCTTTTTGGTTTGAGGCCCTGCGACAAGTCTTTTGATAGTATGCTCGATCAAGTCCTTTGGGTAACCTGCCTTGAGAAGGCGGCCTATCTGATTGGACAGACTAGTTTCGGAAAGGTGATGACACGACTTGGATTTGGCAGCAGCAATAAGGTTTCGGACAATACCAGTTTTTACGTTTTTTGAGTGCGAGCTGCTGAACGGCAGAACAGGCTTCGCAGACCTCTGCTGATTGGACCAACAGATCCCTACACCGGTGGGGACCAATCTCAGATCAAGGAACTGTAATCCCTCAGATGAGGGTGTCTCTTTTGTGAACGTGAGCCCGAAGGAGTTCTTCTGGAAAACGCTTTCAATAGCTGCGGTATCCGAATTAGTGGAATGAAGGATGAGATAATCATCTACGTAGCGATAAACCCTGGCTTCGGGAAATTCCTGCTCAAGGTTTGATTGAACCTTGGTGTCAACGTGAAACATGAAGATTTCGCTTAGGATGGGCGCCAAGCACGACCCTATGCACACACCGGATTTCTGAAGAAACACTTTGCCCTCGTGTTCGACTAGGGTGGACTGAAGATACAGGCGAATCAACTCAAGAAAAGCTGAGAGTGAGATGCCACAGGAATTCTGAAAATCTATAACGCCTCTTAAGTGGACAGCTTCAGACACGAACCCCAGAAGGGTTTTCACATTGAGACTATAATACAAATCTACTACATCAAGAGAGAACACTCCAACAGTTCCCGTACCGGCATGCAAATTATCTAAGGTTGGGATAAGGTCCCCGGAATTCTTTAGTCGGAAAGGTTGAGGAAGGTCCAAGGTTTCGAGATGTTTTTGTAAGAACATCTCCAAGGGCTTCTGCCAGCACCCTGTTTCCGAAATAATGCTACGGAAAGGCACTCCAGGCTTATGTGTCTTGGCAGAAAAGAAAATGGATAGGTACTGCTTAGCAGGAGCAAGAATGGCACTTTTTAGAGAAGGGAGGTTGGAGGAGTCGCAGAGCGCCTTCACCTTAGACCTGAGGGAACCGGACGGCCTCGACTTGAGAGGAAGAAAGTTCTTTTTCAGCGCTTCGTCGGTCTTCTCCTGCATTTGTTTTTTGTTGAGGATGACGAACCTGCCCGTCTTGTCCGCTTGAAGAACTCTCAGCTCAGCGGACTGAAGTTCCTTGGTAGCTGGGGTGGCAGCATTCTTGGTTTCCCTTGTCCCACCATGGAAGCACACAGCTCTTGACCCTGCCGCTACGAAGTCCTGACGGGTGTCCTCCGGTATCCTGGCGGCGATCTCGTACACCGCGGCCAGCTGGTCGACTCTGGTGTTGGCGACCGCAGGAGCAAACTTCGGCCCGTGGGCTAGAAGGCTTTCTGTAGACGGGGATAACTGCACTCCGGACAAGTTGAGGGGGGGTTCTGGTTTGACTCTGGGTGTCACCTCGATGGAGTTTTTCTGATGACGAAGAAAATGATCCCATGAGTCTGACAGAAGGGTGCGGGCTGACTCTTGTTGAAACTTGAAGGACTGTTGCTGATTATAGTTTGGTCCCAGATGTTTGGACATCACGGCGGGCAGAAGCTCTTGCATAACGCGGATCTCGCTGGAGATTTCATCCCTGGCAATCTGCACTCTCCTTCACTCTCTTGCCTCCACACCCTGTCCCATCGCCTTTCCCCCCTTTCCAGTGTGGTGTCCTTCACCCTCCTCCTCCTTCACCTATATATGCAAACTTCGGGTCAATAAATGTTGTTGCTAGTTGGAAGTTTGTGTTTCGTCCGTCCCTTCTCGTTTTCTTCCTCAAGTTTAATTATCCTTACCAACCCGCTCGTTCTGTCCCTACATCGTTAACGTGAGCCCTGTTTGTTCTTGTCCTATGTCACCGACCCCAGAGTTTGCCCCTGTGGAGTTTCTTCAAGCTGCAATTTTCCTTTCCAAGATGACTATGCTGCGCTTACGTCTACGCGTTCTCGGATACTTCGTCCGCAAGAAAGTTCTACACGGTGCCATCAAGCAAGTCATGGGGTTCCAGTCAAGCAACTGGCAAGCCAATTACAGATTCATGCAGATCGCCAGGGATGAAATCTCCAGCGAGATCCGCGTTATGCAAGAGCTTCTGCCCGCCGTGATGTCCAAACATCTGGGACCAAACTATAATCAGCAACAGTCCTTCAAGTTTCTACAAGAGTCAGCCCGCACCCTTCTGTCTGACTCATGGGATCATTTTCTTCGTCATCAGAAAAACTCCATCGAGGTGACACCCAGAGTCAAACCAGAACCCCCCCCCTCAACTTGTCCGGAGTGCAGTTATCCCCGTCTACAGAAAGCCTTCTAGCCCACGGGCCGAAGTTTGCTCCTGCGGTCGCCAACACCAGAGTCGACCAGCTGGCCGCGGTGTACGAGATCGCCGCCAGGATACCGGAGGACACCCGTCAGGACTTCATAGCGGCAGGGTCAAGAGCTGTGTGCTTCCATGGTGGGACAAGGAAAACCAAGAATGCTGCCACCCCAGCTATCAAGGAACTTCAGTCCGCTGAGCTGAGAGTTCTTCAAGCGGACAAGACGGGCAGGTTCGTCATCCTCAACAAAAAACAAATGCAGGAGAAGACCGACGAAGCGCTGAAAAAGAACTTTCTTCCTCTCAAGTCGAGGCCGTCCGGTTCCCTCAGGTCTAAGGTGAAGGCGCTCTGCGACTCCTCCAACCTCCCTTCTCTAAAAAGTGCCATTCTTGCTCCTGCTAAGCAGTACCTATCCATTTTCTTTTCTGCCAAGACACATAAGCCTGGAGTGCCTTTCCGTAGCATTATTTCGGAAACAAGGTGCTGGCAGAAGCCCTTGGCGATGTTCTTACAAAAACATCTTGAAACCTTGGACCTTCCTCAACCTTTCCGACTAAAGAATTCCGGGGACCTTATCCCAACCTTAGATAATTTGCATGCCGGTACGGGAACTGTTGGAGTGTTCTCTCTTGATGTAGTAGATTTGTATTATAGTCTCAATGTGAAAACCCTTCTGGGGTTCGTGTCTGAAGCTGTGCACTTAAGAGGCGTTATAGATTTTCAAAATTTCTGTGGCATCTCACTCTCAGCTTTTCTTGAGTTGATTCGCCTGTATCTTCAGTCCACCCTAGTCGAACACGAGGGCAAAGTGTTTCTTCAGAAATCCGGTGTGTGCATAGGGTCGTGCTTGGCGCCCATCCTAAGCGAAATCTTCATGTTTCACGTTGACACCAAGGTTCAATCAAACCTTGAGCAGGAATTTCCCGAAGCCAGGGTTTATCGCTACGTAGATGATTATCTCATCCTTCATTCCACTAATTCGGATACCGCAGCGATTGAAAGCGTTTTCCAGAAGAACTCCTTCGGGCTCACGTTCACAAAAGAGACACCCTCATCTGAGGGATTACAGTTCCTTGATCTGAGATTGGTCCCCACCGGTGTAGGGATCTGTTGGTCCAATCAGCAGAGGTCTGCGAAGCCTGTTCTGCCGTTCAGCAGCTCGCACTCAAAAAACGTAAAAACTGGTATTGTCCGAAACCTTATTGCTGCTGCCAAATCCAAGTCGTGTCATCACCTTTCCGAAACTAGTCTGTCCAATCAGATAGGCCGCCTTCTCAAGGCAGGTTACCCATAGGACTTGATCGAGCATACTATCAAAAGACTTGTCGCAGGGCCTCAAACCAAAAAGCCACCTCCAAAGTCCCGCTTCGCATGCATCCCCTACATTCATAACATTTCGCATCGACTGAAATCAATAGCGCAGGGCTTCAACACCAACGTGGTTTTCTCGTGTAAGTTTAAATTGGCATCTATTTGCAAAAAAGTCAACAGCCCCGGACCGGCGCCCCCTTGTCAGAAAAAGCACCAGACCAATTATGTAACCTGCGGCAAAGAGTGCGTGTATTCGATTCCCATGTCCTGTGGTGCTAAATACATCGGACAGACGGGCCGTTGCCTAAACGATCGGGTGAGAGAACATGCAAACGAGATCAAGAAAGCAGCCTCCGACACGTCGGAGATTAGTTACCACCCGATTGCCAAACACACCTCTGAGTGCAGCGAACCCTGTTCGGCCGACCTTCCTTCGACCACCAGGATTGGAGGTCACGCCTCAAGATACGGACGAGAGATCATGGAGGCCTTCGCCATGCACCACAGTCAAAACAACTTCGGGTCCCCTTCCATAGGCTTATCCAGGAGGGAGATAAACTTCCTGGGGCCAGAGTTGACGTCCCTCGTTTCCGCGGCTCCAAGCGATTAGATGTCACCTCACGGGATCGTCCTTCACTCTCTTGCCTCCACACCCTCTTCCATCGCCTTTCCCCCCTTTTCAGTGTGGTGTCCTTCACCCTCCTCCTCCTTCACCTATATATGCAAACTTCGGGTCAATAAATGTTGTTGCTAGTTGGAAGTTTGTGTTTTGTCCGTCCCTTCTCGTTTTCTTGCTCAAGTTTAATTAAGGAGACGTTATGACAAACTATATACAAATAAACGTATATTAAATTAAATTATAGTAAGTTGTGTTTTTAAATGTTGTATATTACTGTTAGTTATCTGAAATAAGCTTTATTGCCCTCGAAAAAAGCAGAAATAAGTTATTTACTAATAATATACTAACTTGTTTTTAGCGCCCTCTGAACTCCACAAGCAACAAGGCTGGCTTGTAATAGCGATAATTTGAAGAGACCTCGTGCTGCGCGAAAAGGCCGGCTTTTGACGTCCGTCTGCTTGTTGTTTCTCAGGGCTCAGCCCTGAGAAACAGTTCTACCAGTACTTTACACAGTTTGCAAAGTTTTGTTCGCTCAGCGTGATTACCCCAGTTACGTGCGCGGGAGCGTAACGTCAGAGTGATATAGGATCAGTCGCCTTCGTGCGGTTGGACGCTGCTACGTGCGACGGGATCAACGCCCTTTGTGACAATGAGCTCCGCACGTTATGCAACGAGACGTTGCTCCGTAGAAGGACGCCGAAGAGACGACTGCGCGGCTGGCGTCTCGCTGCATCGGTTTCCTATCGACACTCGAAGGTGAGAATCTGTTACTGTCAGTGAGATGCCTGCTGTGTTGTGTTAAGTGATGCCATGCTCCCCTTGTAAAGTATTTTCTCATCTGTTGTTAGTTTTCTAAATCTATCACGGTTGGCTGGATGTGCACAATGACAAATAACAAAGCTACACTCGGCCCACTACTGCACTGCCTGGAGACGTGGCGTGTTTTTATTAGAACTGTTTAGGTTTCAATTTGCTCTTCCTTTGCACCGTTGTTTGCGCTTATTATGAAATCGCCCAGGATAATCGAATTTACCTGTGCTGGTTTGGCCTACAGGAGTATGGGGTCATAATCATCGACGCTCTAACCAATATGTTAGTATGTTATCAAACGTTTTGCTGTTCTTGGTTTTAAAAACCTTGTACAACTTGACAAGGAATGCAAGGTCTTATTGGCTACCATTTACATATTTATAAAAGTTCTTGAAGTTTACTGATTTGGGTTATTTGTCACCTTGCAGCATCAAGCAAAGGCCGCCGCATTGACAAGAGAAAAATGGACACACTGAGAGCCAAGGTGCGACAGATCCAACAACAAAACAAGAGGCTGCAAAGAAGGCTGCAACGGCAGCGTCAGATGAGGACTGTTGCTGAAGTAGTTGAGAGTATCCGCGTTCATGTGTCTCCAGCCGTCGCTACACTCATTGAGGCCCTGCTTAGGATAAGGGATGTAAGCGGGTTCGGTCGAGGATGGTGCAGCCAGAACAAGGCTTTGGCTTTGGCCTATTTTTCATGGCCCAAAAGGCTGTAAGTATTTTAGGCGACTGCTTAGGTTGTCACCAGGTCGATCATTGCAGATGTGGCTTCAGTGTGTTCCACTGAGAGTTGGATTTTACCCCGACATTTTCGAGCGGGTAAAGAGGGGAGCAACTTCCTTTTCACGAGCCGATCGGGCCGGCGGCATAGTCTTTGATGAGATGCACCTCATCTGACAGGTTCTAAGGGCTTGAATAGCATATTAATGGTGCGCAAGATGCAAACCTGTCAAACACGGCTGTCGTGTTTCTGGCAAAAAGAATCCGAACACCATGGAAGCAGCCACTTCGCTACTTTTTTGCTCATAAGGGCACGACTACCATTGTCCTACAGGATGTTCTTTACCAGTGGTACAGCGTCCTCGTGGATGTTGGCCTGGAGCCAGCAGCTGTGGTATGGGATCAGGGGAGCCAGAACGGCTCTCTTTTTTCACGCGTTGTAATTTTCGAGGAGCCTTACATATATGTCAATGGCAAACCTCTCTTTTTCCTTTTTGATGCTCCGCACCTGCTGAAGTGCCTCAGAAACATGTTATTTAAGTATTACTTCAATGTTTGTGATCACGTAGTGATAACCTCGTACATAAAGGAAGCTCATGAAAAGGACCGGACACTTGAGATCCGCTATATGCCCAAGCTGAACGAGAAGCACTTTAATTTGACGTTCTGCTAAAAGATGTCGGTGAAACTAGCGGTCCAAGTGTTTAGCAACCACTGTGCTGCCGCAATGTATGCCTCTCTAACGTTCCAGCAATTGCCAGTTGCCGCTATTCACACAGCGAGATTCATTGAAGAAATCGGCCGTCTCTTTGACAACCTAAATAGCTCGCACAAATTTTCCAAGCCGCCCTTTGCCTCGGCACTGCATAATGGCTCTGTCCAGGAGGAGTTTTTCAAAGAAAGCATTGAAGTTTTTGAAAACCTGCAAGCACTCGAATGCAGAAGGCAGCCAAACTGCATTCGTGGCTTCTGCTTGACAATGAGGTCTCTGAGGATGCTCTGCGATCACCTCACAGTTAATCATGGTTTTACCTAGCTTTTAACCCGCCACTTGAACTATACTGTAAGTGCTACTGTATTTGAGTGTGAAAGGCGCTGCTGACTCGGACTTTGAAAACCTGTCAGTTCCCTTCCCTTCTTCCACATCATTCGTTGAGGCTTGTGAGCGTGTTTTTCGAGGCGAGCATCAACAACCTCATTTCAAAGGAGGGCATAGGGCGTACTCTTTGTGTACTTTTTTATCAGGAGGTCCAAACGTATCTTGCTGTGTGTAACCACTATGTGTACGACAATTTGTTTTTACTGTTTACTAAAGTCAAACTACACTGGTTTGCACGTAAAAAACCACACTGAACTCGTTGATGCACCAGCAAAGTGTAAAGCTAGGCAACAAGTGCAAAGGCTAAGCACGTGATACCACACAGAGTACATTTTCAATGCAGTATATTTGCTTTTCTAGCCTTTCGTATGGTGTAAAATACTTTATTTTCGTGGGCTCGATATTTCGTATTGTGTCTCTTTCGAGAAAATCAGTGGCGGGCGCAAAATTTCGCGATCAAGAGCGATATTTAATGCTTTCATATCCATGGATGACTTATTTTATTTCGACTTTTATCAAATTGTGAAATTCCCGAAAAATAGGTTATCGCGATAATTAAGGTCCTTACAGTGTTTTGGGTTACAGACTGCTCATGTGGTTTTATCACTGATTCAAACCTCTGGTTTTAAGGTAAAAAAAAAAAAAACACTGTATGCCGTGCAGCGTACTGGAGGGCTCCAAAATAATCTATGCGTGCACGGAAGGCTCCAGAGTACGCAGGACCATCGTACGCAAGTTAAAAAGTTTTCTGGATGATCGTACCTTGCCCAAGAATGGCAAAAAACAGCTGTTATTTTTTTTTCTGCTTTTTCTTAAGTGTTGAACACAGCTTTCCTCGAAACAGCTTAAAATATGGGATATTGATGGCTGTCTATAAACTGACAATGCCCACACAACAGGCAGCCAATTGTACAGTGTGTTATGTGTTATCCTGTCATAATGTGATTTTTGTATTCATCTACTAGTTTTCTTCTACCTTAAAACTAGATACTGATTGTATGCTTCTGATGAGTGTCCTGGTTGAGTGGTTGTAAGCAGTTGTATGTGAATAAAATGTTAGTGGAACATTGGACTTGCATTAGAATTACTGTCGTGTGACTTTAACGCTAACACACTCGAGCAACGGTATTGTTATTCACTTTTTTGTGAGGTTAGTCATCTTTAAGCCGCTCCCATATTTCTGAAAAAGCTGAAGGAAAAGCAAAACGCGGTTCTTTCAAAGTAGTTCTGTGGGATTTAAAAAAAAAGATTCTCGAAGCGATCTGCCTAAAAAAGGCGGCTGCGTAAAAGAAAACGATTTTTGCGCAGAATTAAGGGTACAAACAAGATGGTGTAGATTCAACAAAACGAAAAAACAAACAAAAAAAACAAAAAAAAACGAGACTTTAGGCAAGAAGGACGACACACTAAAAAGTTTCAAACGTAGCTTGGCACAGCTTTGAGACTTTTTAGTGTGACTAAAAAGCTTTGTTTGAGACTTTTTAGAAACCGTGATTGCAGGCAAAAACGACGATCATCTTTTTTTTCTGCAGTCACAGTTTCTAAAAAGTCTCAAACAAAGCTTTTTAGTCACACTAAACGATCGTCCTCTTTGCCTGCAGTCCCGGTTTCTTGTACTATTTAACTTTCGCGCCGAAAAGCACACCAAAGTGACGTCACGTTTTTTTGGTTTTTTTTTTTTTCGGAAGTGACGTCATTTTTTGTTTATTTTTTGTTCCGCCTGAAATGCTATCACGACACATAGATGGCGCTAGCGAAGCCACATGAGCCGCCATTTTTTCGTCACGTGGGCTTCTATGGAAGCTTCGCTACCATATGCACATTTACCTTGGAGCTTTTTCAAAAGAACTGATGCTCCCACTTTGTGGTATTTGACGAGCTCGGTGGTTTTACAGAGCCGGGCGGGAGAGAAAAGTAGGACTTTGCATTGATGGCTCTTACGAGCATTGCGATGGTCTACATCGAACATAGAGATTATATAATAATATCGAAGAAAAGGCCCAGCATCTTTTTATGCTTTGCAGTCGCCTCGAAATGGCAATACACGGAAGCAGACATCGTCGTTCCCGGTGAGACAAAATAGCAAGTTTTCTCCGTCATAAACACAAAGCTGGTAAAACATCATTTGCAATGACAATATTTAGTGTCCTTTTCCTTTATTTCCGCAGAAACATCCGGACTTTTTCATGCTTTCCAACGCTGCGGCTTCAGCGCGTTGTGCCACAGTCTCCTCAAACTTCGCATAGGTCTTCCTGGACATCGAGGGTACATTCAACGACGCTAGAAGCTCTAAGAGGTTCGAGAACCCGCATCCAATGGAAATTATTCCTGAGACTGCAGCAGTGTTCACTCCCATGCATGTCGCCGTTTGAGGAGGTAACTCCGACTCAATGACGGACTTTTTGTTGCAAATGTTGCAACGAAACGTGAAGGAACTACGCAGACCATATTTCTGTTCCGATATGAAGACCACGTCGGCGAGCGTGCAACTGAACGGGGCATGGTCACAGCTTTCCTGCACGGACTGAAAACAATGCCCAATGTCGACGACGCGACGACCTTCTAACACGGATGTGGCTGCTTGCACGACACCCGGCGGTTGTGCGTTACCCGAAGCTTCGACAGCTCCAGCATTTACAAGGAAGCTCGTCCTAGCTTCTCCTGAGCTCTCGGAAGAACTGACTTCGGCCGCCACGGAACATACCGATCCTCCCTCACCAAGGAGCCTGGACGCTAAGTCTTCCGCGGTCACCGCTTCAGCCTTGCCGTCCTTGCTCCCGGACACGGAACCATGCGGGCTACCAAACGAGCTCTCCAAATCACCAACCTCATAAAACGAAGCTTCCGCGAGGACACGCTTACATTGAAACCTTTTCGAGCGCGTTCGCTTGCCATAGGAAAGTTGGCTTCGACCCATAGCTCCTAGGTGAATTTGACACGTGCGAAAACACGGCGTGCAGAATGAAACAGGATACGGGCGCGGAAGAATACCTTGCACGCCGATCCGGCCGATCGCCGAACGGACGATTTCGCATGGATGGATGGATGGATGAATACGGCTTAGCCCTTTGGATCGGGCGGTAGCTTACGCCACCTAGCCATTTTGTCTTACCCTTTAAGCTTAGAATATTTAAATGTAAAAACTATATTTACTCCGCACTGAAAAGAAAGTGAGGCTATAAAAACCCCTTGCTATCAGTTAATAAGAAAATACCTAGTTTTCTCTCGCTTTCTGCCACCATTCACTTAATCTTTGCTTGGTAATCTCTACTGTCTTGAAATCCACTTTTCCTTCGCTGTCTCTAAAACTCAATGACTTTATTAAATCTATGTTGTCTTCGGTAGGCATAGTGTGAAGCCCTTTACAGTAGAGTATCAAGTGCTCAGCCGTCTCGTCCTCCTCTCCACAAGCAGCGCACACTGTATCCATTTCCTGGTACTTCGCTCTGTATGCTCTGGTTCGCAAAACACCTGTCCTTGCCTCAAACAACAATGAGCTTCCCCTAGAATTGTCATAAATGCTTTCTTTGGCAATAACTGTTTTGTTTAATCTATAGCTTTCCAGAGCCGTCTTTGTCTGCATTCCCTCTAGCCACCGATCTCTTTCTGTGACCTTAACTTTCTTCTTAACTGAGACCTCCTCTTCCGTAACCCCACTATAGCCTAAAAACTTTCCTCTTAATTTCCTAGTGCGCTGTCTCCACTTTGTGTCTATACTCCTCATGTATAAATAGCTGAAAACCCTTCGTGCCCATTGCTCCCCATCCATTTATTGCCTCAACCAATCCTCAAACTCTATCTTGCTCACAGCTTCCCTGCCCTCAAATAACGCCCATCCCATGTCTCCTTGTACTCCCTGGTTTGGGGAGTACAAGGAGACACGGGATGGGCGCATTTCGTGGACGCATTTCGTGGACAGCGAGCGCCACCTCACGGGAGAGAAAGGTACTATCGGGGAAAAATGAAATGCGAACAGAGGAGCGCGTGGCTTGCCGTACAGGTTGCGCCACCTGGAAGTGAGCCTAGGGGCGAGGGTGCGTGGCCTACTCCGATGTCTTCACGCCCTTCGCTCGGCGCTCCCCAAGCTTCGACAGTGCGCCTCTCAGTGCGCTGAAAGCTATCACCGCTATCTTTGCTGGCTCAGCGCGTGCGGTGCGAAGAAGCTCTGCCCACGCGCCGAGCAGACAAAAATAGCGGTGACAACTTTCAGCGCACTGAGAGGCGCACTGCCGAAGCTTGGGGAGCGCCGAGCGAAGGGCGTGAACACATCGGAGTAGGCCACGCACCCTCGCCTCTAGGCTCACTTCCAGGTGGCGCAGCCTGTACAGCAAGCCATGAACGATCTCCTCTGTTCGCATTTCATTTTTCCCCGATAGTACCTTAAAAAATTAAAGCCGTTTACAACTCCCTGTAACGCCGAATTGGAGCGCAGCTCTTGAGGAGGAGGTGGGAACGGTACTGGGGGGGGGGGGGGGGGGTCAAGTGACCTTGGGAGGGGGGTCACGTGACCTTGAGGGGGTCGCGTGACCTCGGAGGGGGGGCAATGACGTCATCAGTGACGTCACTGATGACGTCATCAGTGACGATGACGATGCGGATGCCGATGACGTCATCAGTGACGTCACTGATGACGTCATCGGTGACGATGACGATGCCGATGACGTCACTAATGACGTCATCAGCGATAATGCCGATGACGATGCGGATGCCGATGACGTCATCTGTGACGTCACTGATGACGTCATCGGTGACGATGCAGATGCCGATACCTTGGGGGGGGGGGTCACGTGACCTCGGGGAAGGGGGGGTCACGTGACTTCGGGGGGTCGCGTGACCCCCCCCCCCCCCCCCTCCCCGAGGCCACCGAAGGTACCCGACGAGGTCCTCCCGAAGGAACCCGAGGTCCTCCCGAGGCCCTCCCGAAGGAACCCGAGGTCCTCCCGAGGTCCTCCCGAAAGAACCCGAGCTCCTTCCGAAGGAACCCGAAGAAACCCGAGGTCCTCCCGAAGAAACCCGAGGTCCTCCCGAAGGAACCCGAGGTCCTCCCGAGGTCCTCCCGAAGGACCTCGGGTTCCTTCGGGAGGACCTCGGGTTTCTTCGGGAAAATTTACCCATAATGCACCGCGCGGTTACGCCGACGGCGACGCCGACGGCGACGCGGACGCCGACGGCGACGGCGACGGCGACGCCGCTCAAGCCGGAAACAGGCGCCTAAGAGCTGCGCTCTAAAACAATGAAAACAAGCACCGACACATTGGTTCTTTATATTCGCTGTAGTTACGGAACAGATCGACGTACATGAATAATTTCGATATTATTCGATTCCGTAATAAATTTAGAAGACATTAAGCGAAATACTTTTTCTGTTTGCATTTAGATAATTTTGTAAATTTGCTCCGAACGCAAGAGTGCCGAATTAGTCGATTTTGACCATTTTCATGATTTTTTTAAGAATATAATTAAATATATAATAAAACATTTGTTCCGCTTAATGTCTTCATAATGCCTCAATGTCTTTAAAGCCGAAATGTTCAAGAAGATTCGCGCAGCCGTTATTATGTGAGAATTTTTCTAACTTGGCGAAAAACCTCATGTATTCTCTATAGGGCTCTGAGGTGCGCCCCCTCTTAAAGGGACAATGAAGGCAATTTCGGACATCTTTTTGGCGATTGAACTGGGTTCCAGGCACGTCTCTGGCCACGTTGCTCAAATTTCAGCCGAAACCGGCGCTTGTGTGCTGCGCAAATCATTTAAACAGTCGCGGTAATAATCGTACCGGGATCGACTGGGGCGACGCCCCGAGAGTTGCGGGAGAAGCCAGAAGAAGCGGAGCTCACGTGACCGATGCGGGGCCAAGAAGCGCGACGTCACAAGAGACGCGTCAGCGATTGGTCGAAACGAGAGACGTGCCCTCGATCACGTTTTGGTTCACGATTTTTAGAAATACGGTTCTAATTTCCGCGTGAATAGCCATGGAAAGTATAAATCAGACCGGAAATTATTACTAAACCGTAAATAAAACAGTATAATTGTTTTTCTCTTTGCTAAGCTGGACGCTAAACGGGCGACAAGAAACTATGGGCAAACAAAATAAAAAAAAGAACACGCGGGAGACGCTTGGTTTTGGTTTCAGATGTTGGTGTCCCGTTTTCTTTGGGAACACGGTACTCGAAGGATTCTGCAAAATGGTACTCATGCCAAATTTGTGCGCTGTAGATGGCTGTCCTACCGGTCGACTGAAGACCAGTATTCTTTCGGGTGACGCTAGTTTTCACGTGTGGGTTGCTGTTCGTGTTCTTTGACGACGAAAAGAGGGGCGTCCGACTTTGGTGAAAACCAAAAAGGATGTTGTTTATTTTCTCCTTCTTGGGGAGCGTCCCCCGCGGAGGAACCAGTTCCCGGAACGGCCGGGTCGCTCCCGCTTTCCCCTCGGCATCTCCCACACGTCCCTGCCTTTCGGCAACGCGCCGCTGTCGTCTCGCCCGCGCGAATGTTGCTCACTGCTTTCCAGCTCTGAGACTGCGGGCCGCTCGTTGCCGGCTGGGCGGTCTCCGTCGGGTGATGGAGGAGGCCGCCACACACGTACTCCCGTTCCGTTGGTGTTAGGTCACTGAACGGAAGCCCCGAACTCGCTCGCGAGAGCGGCATTGTCGTCCATCTTGACAGATTCGACGAAACGACCGCGCCACCGCGCTGCTATAACCCACCGCGGTGACCAAAGTCTCGATCTCCTAAATACTACCAATACCGACTATTCACACTTGACGTCACTCCCTACGTCACCTCCGTTTTCGGAGGCCCAGAAATGAGAATGGAGATAGTTCAGTTTCGGTTTCTTTACTTCTTTCGTAGGCACAGAAATACGCGTCACAAATGTCTACAAAAAATTGGGCAGCATGCTATGTTCCCAAGAAGCCTAAAAACACCGTTTAAAAAGATTAAATAAAATCGTCTTCATTGTCCCTTTAAAGCCATCGCTTTGAAAAGGAACAGCAGTGATCCTGTGGGAGCCACTGGTTAACCTCCCCCGAGAAGGCGCAAGCCGCGGACGTGCCGGCCGGAGTTGTCTGGCTTCGAGCCGGCTCGTTCCGTATCGTGTCGGAGAGAGCATGTTACTATGTTATGTTATGTTACTCTCTCGCACTTCTCCGCGCGTCTCCCCGATTTCGGGGAAACAGCGAGATCGCGCTGGGGAGGGTCGGGTCTGCCGTCCGAGTGGACGGCCGTGTGGTCGCGGAGTCCTGGATTGGACTCCGGGCAACGGGTCGAGTCGCGGCGCGAGCTCGTTCGACCGGCGATGACTCCACGCTAGTGATTCCCCTGGCACTGACAGTCGGCGTCCCCACTACCTGTGGACGTCCGTCTGCCGAGAACCCTGGTTCCGAACTCCTGCGACGACGGGTAGCGGCGTGAGCTCGTCCGACCGGCGATGACTCCGCTCGCAATTACCCCTTTGGCTCTCGGGTCGGCTGGCGCTGCGGGCACACTGTTTCCAAGGCTTGCTTGACCGCAGTGTCTTGTTGGGGACCCCTGGTACTCAATAAACGCTGTAGGATACCGGGATCATCGTTGTTGGCATGGCGTTGGCCGAACCCGGCGCGGCGAACGCCCTCGCTGGTAGCCGTCGGCCGCGCGGTGGGACGGGCATCGGATTCCCCTTTGAGCACCGGACCAGTACCCGGACGTAAAAGGTGCGTAATCAATCCTCCTTTATTCCCACAATCCTTAGACAGCGCCGGCGACGTCCCCATGATGCAGTTAGAGAAACCTCTCACCGGCGAAAAAAGCGGGATCCCAAGCAGTAGCGTAGCTAGGCCATCCGGCACTTGGGGCCCAGTTGAGATCAATTTCTTTAGGTCCCGGACCTCGATGGGCACCCTGGAGGGTGTCTACCATCCGGCACCGGAAGTGATCGGGAAAGATGGGGTTCGGCTGCTGTGTGGAGTTCAAAAATTCTTATTGTTGTAGCCGACGGCGGAGAGTTAACAGACTTGGAGGCGAAGCTGTAATGAATACAACAGAAAGAAACTTCACTGCTCCGTAAAGCAATTACACGAGGACAGTACAAATATAAAACAATAACTAACTGTGGCGCACGTCGTATGTAGCTAAGCAGTTATAAAAACGGACACCTCGGCATCCAGTGTCCACGCGCGCACGGTGAGGTGGACGGCTAAGCCGCAGAGCAGGGGCAGTCGCGCACGACAGTAGTAATGCAAAGAACCGCGTGACGAAAGCTACTGGGTCACTCTAGCCCGTTGAAACTCGACGATTTTCCGTCCGGTTAGGGGTTATGACTGTGCGCCGAAATCTCTCCCATCCAATCAGGGACTACTTGGAATACCATTGGGTACAGGCCCCGATGCACTCTCAACCAATCGAACGGGCAAAATCACCCTCACCAGGGAGCCAAAACATCTGCTCGCAAGGACATGTCCCACGGCTAGAGCCCAAACATTGAGACACCAGCCCTGGTTCGTTTATGGTCGGAGAAAATAAACTGACTCCGATGATTCCAGTGAGAATTACCAGGATATGCCTCACGGGGAAAACTGACCCTCCGCGTGCGTTAAAACCAATAGATAAACGGAGAACTTATCAGACACAACACACATGAGACTCGCGAACAGATGCGTCGCGAAAAATCACACGGGATCCGTAGAAATACAGGGTGTCACAAAAGAAAATTTACACGGTCTTTTTTACCGCAAAAATAAACTAGGCATCGCCGAACGCTCATTCTCCTCCCAAAGGTAGCGCTAGAGGTCACAACCAGATGCCAAAGTTTCAGCCCGATCCGATAACTTAATCAAAAGTTATAAGTGATTTTCTGAAAATTTCAATGGGAAAATGGCGGCCGACGGAGTTTTCGAACACATGGGGCTCTATGATACCAGAAACCGAAAACGGGCAAAAATGGGCTTCATTTTCCCATTGAAATTTTCAGAAAGTCACTTATAACTTTTGATTAAGGCATCGGATCGGGCTGAAACTTTGGCATCTGGTTGTGACCTCTAGCTCCACCTTTAAGCGGCGAATGAGCGTTCGGCGATGCCTAGTTTATTTTTGCGGTAAAAAGACCGTGTAAATTTTCTTTTGTGACACCCTGTACATCGAACATCACGGGGGTTCTCCCGATGCTGCGTCTACGTTTGCGCGTAGAACTCTGTCGCGCTCGGGACACCCGAGGCCAGCCACCACAAGCACTGGAACATGATCCGCAGCCCACGCCGTCGTGGCCTGCGCCCGAGATGCGCCTCACGGAACTTCGTCTAGTTTACGAAACGGCCTGCACGTTGACGAGTGCACCTAGTGGTTATGATGGCTGTGTAGGTCTGCGTGTTTCGATGCTTTCGTCCCTTGGGTTGGGGGAAAGACTTGCGGGCAATGACGCGCCGTTGGAAAGGCACAACCTCGCCCGCAGTGAAAAAACTATAGGTTCAGCAAGTACCGGGATGTATAAACAAATATCTTTAGAAAAAAAGGCCTGCGACCACCTCTATCGGCCCTTAGGTCGCCCCCCCCCCCACCCCCCCTTCCCATTCTCATTTCTGGGGACGCAAGCAGTCAAGCGGGGTGGCTTCGCAAAGGAAGGGGGGGGGGGGGGGGGGTAGGGGGGGGGTAGGGGGGGGGGTAGCCTGATGGGTGCTACTTTTAGGCTGCATGATTTTCTTTTGTAGGTAATGAGCAGACTTTATTTCCTCTAATACATGAATCAATCAAATCATAAGCTATTTTTTCAGTCAAGACTACAAGAAACCTTGTCGAGACAGCTTCCAACCGTTTCTTGAAAGCTTCCAGCACACTCTTACACCCGTCGGCTTCATGCACATTGAGCCGCTGTCAATTTTGGGAGCAAACGCAAGCACTGTGCGTTTGGGTTAGCGTTTCGTGTTTTACACTGCGTGCGCGGAGCCCTGACTGCGTCTTGGATTGGCTCTTGGCGACGACTCACATGCACAGGGGGGAGCACGCCACGCTAACGCAGATGCACGCTAACGCAAATACACAGCAATACGCAAAATAAAAACTGTACAGCATGTGTGCTCGGCTCCAGACGAAATCACCACGGCCTCAAGGCAACAACGCAAGTGCGAAAAAGAAATACATATTTTTAATTTTATTTTCTGATCGTTGAACTCGAGTGCGCACTCGCCTCTCGCGATTGGCCTTTTGCTTTTGTTTTTAAAAACTGTGAAGTTGCGACGAGGTCTCATAAAGGAGACGGCAAGTTGGTGTTACACAAACCTGAATTTTTCAACTTCGTTTCACCTTACGATGGACCGCAGAGGAAGCTACGAGTCATTTGAGCCTATCCAATGCCGCTCGAGCGTAACCTGCCGTTTCGAACAGTAGCAGGAATGCGCGGGGGACGCGTTTCCGTGATGCGCTCACAGTTTGGATTGGCTCGATTAGCTTGTAGCGTCTAGAAACACTATATGAGCTACGCCTAGAGTATCGTCACTCCGTTCCCCGATACTGTTGTGGGCGCCGCCATCTTGGTGCTTGTGCAGAACAGACGCAACCGCCAATCGTCACGATTCAAAAGTGCGACTTCCTCAGTATTAGATTCGTTGTTAGGGAGCCCATGTAATGTTGCTTCGCTCTGTTTGCACGGAAAGAGTTTCCTGTGATTTCAGATTTCGCTTCAGGAAGCTGGCAACCACGATTTTAAGCTCCAAGATGGGTAAGTGTCGTTACTCTGAAGCATAGCTGCATACTAAGTGTCAGTAGTAGCGTCCTTTTGTGGTTCGGCGACCCTTAACAGCAGTACGCCATCAGTCTCTTTTTCCATCTCTCTCTCCTTTAACTGCCCGTCTGTGCATCTATGTGCGAATGGGCAAACGCGCAGTCTTTATGTTTTCGTTTTCCAGTTTCGCAATCTTTCTCGCAATATGACATAGCGTGCCCGAATAAGAAGTGCAAGATCAGGACAAAGCTCACCACTTCAATTTTATTTTTCCCATAAAGAGCGCCGCTTTTGTCTTAGAAGAGCACATACATCCCCACACAATTGAAAAAGTCTTGCTAGATCACGGCGTAATTGTACAAATGGAAAAAATTAAATATTCAAAATATTTATGTCAATCAATCGTTTTTTATCTTGTTTAATGTTATTTTTACATAAAATGTCTCAATTAAATCAAGAGCAAAACCTGTGCGATTTAGTATACGGGTTATACTGATACATCATGATCTAAATTTTTATATTTTTTCCAATTATGTCTGTAACACGATTCAGCTCTAGCAAACAATAAAAAGAGACAGCTGTGAAACTGTCTATGAATGAAACCGCGATATGGAAGGAGAGGCAAATAAGCTAATCTTAACTTTAACAGCTACTTTTTTTTTCTTATTTTAAATATATCGTTCATACCAGATGCAGGCTTTAAATTACAAAATCTCAAAGGAGAAGTGCAGTTTGTCACTTTCAACAAACCCATTCATTTGTAGATCATGAAGGTTCCAGCTGTGCAAGAATTCAGTACGTGGGTCGGAATTTCCGACTGGCCTCTGCGAAAAGTTTAATTTCCGCAGATTCACATCTACTGTTTTAAATAAATTTAATGTCTTGTTCGTGCTGTGAATGACTTCAACCCTAACCGACCTGCTGAACGGCCATTTAAGGCTTGAATCGTAGGCTCCAGGATAGATTTTTAAACGAAGACACAAAAAAGGGGCGCCCCAAAATATTTTAAGATAGCATTCGATGGACACGTTGTATCCACTCCAATAGTGCTTCGGGCTTTCAGTTTTCTCAGACACAATCCTACTTCTTGCGTGTTCCATCAGAGCTGCGAGTCCGTTTAAGTACCAGTGGAATTTCTTTCTTTGGTGATCAGGGCGCAGTCCTTCGCACGTGTTTCCTGTGACGTGAAGTGGACGTTCGGAGAGTGCGCTCACATTTCCGGCCTGACAACCCTTCTCCAATTCACCAGCGACGTCGTTCAATCCGCCCTCTTCAAGAGAAGGCCCTCCCATGTGCAATCTGGACAAGTGATCAATAGGTGTCCCAGACTGAGCTTCCAGCTGTTCTTTCAACCCCCTTTCTGCCTCCCTCACGTCCTCCCGGCACAGGTTCAGGCTGGTGTGCAGACAGGACAGGTCTTCAGAGAGCTTGCCCAACGCTTCTTTGATTTCATTACTTGTCTGCTCGATGCTATCGTATCTCTGTGTGGCACGGTCTGCGTCCACTATGGGCCCAACGGCGGATACGTGGCAACCACGTTTGCAGTGTCCAACAATCTCGCTCCTCAGCACGGACACTTCACACTTAGGACAGGACACGACGTGGAAAGCACACTCGATGTAGTGCTTCAAGAGACTGCAAACGGGACCCTCGAAGTCGCAGCCATTAGACTTGTTCCAGCAGGCCGCCTTGATGAGACCAAAAAAACATCAAAAACACAAGTTACATAAAGTTGTGCCAAGAAAATACAAACAAGGGAGTATCTCTATTTAAGTCGGAAAACGTTAACGTCACTTAAATGAACCTGGAGTGCTAAAGAAATCTTTTTCCAGATCTTGGTAACATTACTCGCAATGTTATGTGACATTACTTCGCGAGGGTTGCTGGACGGTAGTAGTGCTAAGCACCACTCCATATTTTCCATCTCAAATTTATCGAAATTCATGCTCAAAGGTAAGACATAAGACAAAGCTGCCAAAGGATGCCTTTCCATCCATGCTGTTCGGGGTTTTTTTTTGTTTATTTTTGATAACTACTATAAAAAATTATTTAAATAATGTCCATTATCGTTGTTTTGTTATTTAACTTATTATAAACATTGTTTATAACTGGCAAAGCATTCGGTTCTCGAGATATGCAATCTTCGGACTCTTGGGGTGCTCTATCCCGTAACGAAGAACAGCATACTCTACTCCTCACAAAATTTACCCTTACCTAATTTGTAATAATACTGCGTGTAATTGACGGAGGTCGGTTACCCTTGATGCAGTAAAGCCACTCTACACACTAAAAATTTCAACACCCATATTCGTGTTAAAAGGGTGTTTTTCCGAGCTCACACCCTTCCTACATCATTTTTACATGATTTTTGAATATTCAAGCGTGTAGGGAAAGGCCTACACCCTTCGTACATCCTTTCTACACCCTGCGGCTACCGAAATCGTGTTAAGAGGGTGTTGCGGTGGTACACCCATGATTTTGGAGTCGTCAAACTCGGAAACCACCAAATTGCATACGTACGCTCCGACAGCAGAACAAGCAGAAGTCAAGAGGCAGTCCGCTCAATTTAGCGGATTTCGTGAAGTTCAAGTAAGCACAATGGGCAGCTGACATCCATGCCAAGCCAGATGAATGCGTGCGTTGTGTACACGCTCCTTGGTTGTTTACGTGCAAGCGACCACGAAAACAGCATCGGGTACTCACGCACTTCTGCTCAACGGTGAGACCACATCGGTTTTATTATGATACTATCCGTCTCATCCTGAGATGTACTAAAGCGAAGGCTAGATGTGCGAGACGGTACAGGCTTACAGCTTTACTGTGAGCCTGTACCGTAACGTGCTTGTCCTGTGCTTGTCCTTCGCGTTTTATTCTTTCGATTTTAAGTATTAATTTTCAACTCGCTCGCTTTTACCAGTACTAGTAGATAGGTTCGTGCAGTGCGACCATCTAGCAATGCTATGAGCTCGTGCTCGAGCCTTGGCTTTAGTGCATGTTAGAGAGGGGGGCGGGGGGCGGGCAGTCATCGGGGGGTATCACACACGATGATGCGAAGTCTGTTCATGGCGTTCTCTCGTGCTGTTTTGATTGGAGGAGAAGGGGCGTGTGAAAAATTGGCAAATGGAACATGGTTAATACATGCTGGAAAAGTTAAGAACGTTCATGTGCAATAGCCCGAGACGTTGGAGTTGAGCAATTGGAGAATCATTTTAAGACATCTTTAGAGGTTCAGCCTTCTGACCCTCCACACCAGTATCGAAGGCTGCTAGGATATTGGTTCAGGCTAAGCCCTCTGTCTTTCAATCAGTGAACACTCGGGCCGTTCCACCTGACCTTGTTATTTCATAACAGATGTGTTAGAAAATGGAATGCACATTTTCTTTACATGGCCAACACATTAAAAGTGTTATCAAATAATACCTGCCATATTCATATTCTATGTTTACAGACCGAGGTCGCCCTGCCTGTGGAGGGTGAAGATGCGAGCAGCCTCGAAGCCCACCAACAGTGGCTGTGTGCTGAGAGCAAAAGCCTGACGAAGGCGGCAGATTGACCTTCGAATGGATGAGACTGCACGGGATGCTTATACCTACCTGATGGATGCTAGGAGGGTATGCATTCCGTATTTCTCACTGATCTCTACGACAATTGCTGTATCGCGCTTCCCCGCTCCGTGATTGCTGCTACTGGACGGCCATCTTGGGACACGGAAAATCAACCTTTTGGAGTGTTGCGGAGGCTGGGCGACGGCGTGCTGAAGACACGTTTTCTGTTCATTTGTCGTCATTGGCCATGTTAAGTCCCCGCTCCGAGCGCAGCAACTAAACGGCGCATGGCATACAGGGGCGCGACACACCGAAACGACTGAAACTATTAACGAGCACGAGCCCCACGAGCTCTTTCTGACCGCACAGTTATGACAAACCTGGCATCTCGTGGATATGGGTAGCAGAAGCCAAAATTATTTTGGAGTTAAATTAATTAAGGCCAGTGTAGAGCGGCAGGGTATAAAGTAAAAGAGACGGCAACGTTATGAAGTTTCTACGAACGTTTAAATATTCCTGAAAGGATTGAAGACTCGCTTCAAGCACATATAGGGAAAGTACCTTGGCCGATCTATTTTTTGACCATGCATGCTGTTCATATTTGAATTAAAGACAATGTTCTTGAACCCGCTTATCGACGCACGAAACCCTCAAACTTGTCAAATATTTCGTGGTTCCGTATTGCAGCGAGTCTGAATAGACCTGTTGCAAAACGTACAGCGCCACGACGGCAGGGAATTTCGGGAACCCTCGGTACAGATCATGCGCTTTCTCATTGCGCCTACACGACTGTGCGCGCGTCCCGGCAGCTACAGCCAGCAGCCGTTGCAGCCATTCGCCATCCCGCCCATCCGCAGAGTCGTACGTCGTTGGCGGCGTACCGTATCTGTGGCAGCGTAAAGGCATCGCGACAGGTGAACTTATTTGAATACGTTATTCGTCGTAACTTACCTTCACGTATTGAAGTGTCACCGAATCCACTTATTTTGCACCGCAACCGTGGCAGGTCTCGACCAGGTTCGACAAAGCGTTGGTACAGCAGACAACAGAGCCGGTACAAAGGAGAGGGATGAGAAAGGGGCAGCTGTCGGCTCGTTGCTCGTCCGACTCAGCTGCTCAAAAGTTGTTGTCGTGGTAATCTGTGCCTGCTCGCGTATGCCACATAGTCACGTGGTAGCGGGAGGAGGGGCGTACCGAGGACTCCCATTATTCGTCGCGCAGCACGCGCGGGCTTTTGGGATTTTTGCAAAGGTCTATTGGACGAAGCCGTCAATGTGCTACGCCGATACCGGAACACAGTTCAATAGATAGCACGTCAATTCGTTTCAGCCGAGATGCATGAACATGATGTTTTGGCTTCCCAATCGAGGTATCTTGATTTGCTGGGCTAAGCATTCTAGAAAGGGCAGCGGTCCGATTGTCTTCTCATCTCAAAAACCTTTCTGTTGCTGTGCTGTCGGCACACTGCCGTTCGATAGATGAATTCGTTTTCAGGCGAGATGCATGAACAAACCTTTCCCGCAGTGCTAACTGATGCTTCGGCTTTCCAATCTAAGTATCTTTATTCGCTGCAGCTGGACTAAGCATTTTAAAAAGGGCAGCGGTCCCACTGTCTTCTCGACAACTTTACTGTTGCCGAGCCATCAGCACGTTCGTTCGATAGATCAATTCGTTTTCATGCAAGACGCATGAACAAACTATTTCCTCACCGCTAACTGATGTTTCGGTTTTCCAATCGAAGTATTTTATTCGCTGGGCTAAGCATTATAAAAGGGGCAGTGGTCCGAATGTGTCCTCATCTCGAGAGCTTTTCTGTCGCTGTGCTATCGGCACGCTACCATTTGATGGATGAATTCGTTTTCAGGCGAGATGCACGAACAAACTTTTTCCGGAATGCTAATTGCTGTCTTGGCTTTCAAATCAAATTGTTTTTACCTGCTGGATTAAGCACTAGTCAACTGAAAAGGAGCAACGGTTGGGCTGCGCCTTTTGTTTCGACTGTCTCAACAATAGTACAGCCATCTTGTTTGTGGACGTGACATTACGGAGCGCGAAGGAATCACTTGTGCTCCGAGAAATACTCGGTGCACGAAGAGCGCGCTTGAGTGTCAGTCTCTGGTGGCACTCCTGTCCGTTTAGTGAAAGGAGCGCCAAACTCTCGCGCTGTGGAGCACGGACTTAACGCACCCCTTCGCTGAAGACTTTCTTTAAAACCCCGTGTAAACAATGAAAATTGCCTTTAAAAACACATAATATTTTTTGCAAAAGCGCAGCACTGCACGAAAAAGGCACAACTCGTCGAACTCAAGTCTCGCCGGTCTTGCGGCGTGATCAAAGCTTCCTTGGCATGCCAAACTGCTGCGTCTCTGTGCCTTCGCACGCTTGCATACTTATCAAGAATCGATGCCGTGGCAAAGCTTTGAAGGTATGTCGCACGTAGAAGTCTTCTTGATCACCCAGCTGTTCCAGCGAGTTGCTGTCAATAGGAAACGAAATCGGTGGTTGCTATTAAGAACGATTAACCATGGCTATGTTCCAAATCTACTCGAACGGATCACATGACAGCACAAATAGAGCAATGCTGTGGAGGAAGGTAGGTTTTCGAAGGCAAAAAAATGAAGCGGCGAGATCGAAAGTGTTTGAAACGCGGCCCGTCCATGTGGTTGTGTGCAATCTGTCGCCGTCGCCATAGCTTCCTACCCCTCCTTTGTCGCCACTGGATCATGCTCGTTTCTGGACCGCAAGCGCCGCAAGTTACAAATACAGTCGTAAGAGCAAAGTAAAATGCTGCTCCAGAGGCACATACATCTTCATGCCTGTTGCACTCACGAAACCAATCCACACGGCATTGATTCTTGATAGGTATTCAAGCGTGCGAAGGCAGAGACGCAGCACTTTGGCATGCCAAGGAAGCTTTCATCATGCCGCGAGACTGGCGAGACTTGCGTTCGACGAGTTGCTCCTTTTTCTTGCGGTGCTGCTCTTTCGTAAAAATTTCCACGTGTTCTCAAAAGCAATTCTCACCGTTCGGGGTTTTAACAAATTTCTTCGGCGAATGACAACAAACGAGCAGAAAACATGTCTTCAGCTCGCTGCCACCCAGCCTCCGCAACGCTCCAAAAGGTTGACTGATATTCTGTGTCCCAAGGTGGCCATCCGGCGGCCGCACTTGCGCTGCAGTGACCATGCGGAGACGCGCGATCCTGCAAATTGTCATAGAGATCAATGGTATTGCTTGCATGGCGTACTATTAGCCCCGAGAGCGAACACAACCGTCGCTGCGTCACCACGTCTTGATTGGGTGAGGTGTACCGCGACATCTGGCGAAGGACTCCACTTTGCGTTCTGGCATCTGGCTCTCTTCCCTGCTCCCGTTTCCTCACGATCGTAGGTTTGTGATCATGCTGACCTACTGTTCAGTGCTGCAATGCAATTCCCAAAAAGAAGCCGGTATCATATTTTACCACCCGAAGACGTCGAGATTAAAGAAAGCATGGACAGTCAGACTAAGGATGGGAAAGGCACCGTCAACATCGGCCGTTCTGGGCTGTAAGCACGTTGAGAAGCGGGGCTTCGTTTACCCACTACAAGACGCTGGGTGAGACTTATACCGACGGGATTCTCATATTTTTTTCTAAACGTTTGTCACGTTTACCTTTATAATTCGGTTATAAGTATCGGAAGTTATCGGTGGAGGCAATTCTGTCGATGAACCTCCCCGCCCCCTCTACAGTCCACACGATATAAGGCGATTGTGCAAGGGGTTGTGGAAGCGGCAGTGTAAGTGTTTCAGACACTGAAATTCTGTTCTTTGCATGTTCATGAGTTAGGAGAACATCACACCCCGCTTTGCGCGCATACATATGGCATTTAAGTCAAAGTCCTTTGGGCGGTCTCACTTGTGATTCTCTCTCCGTGGCCCAGAATATATTTAACACGTTGCTCGAGCATAGTGCAGCTTTTTTGCTGAGACGTTTTTGTTTAGAAAGAAAGATGAAAAAACCTTAATTTATTCAAATCATCAGCAGCGTTGATTGTGTGAGATGTAAATATATTGCGATGCTCCTGCAAGTGCGGTGAGATTTCTTCCTTTTCATATACCAGCTGTGATTCATGCGCTGTCTGCCCTGGAAACCATGCTCGGAATGTTGGTTGAAGTTTCGCCTGCGGCTACAGACCATACCTCAATACGGCCGCATATAACTATTCACATTTCCTACGAAAAACGCGCCCAAAAACAAAAAAAAAAAACAGAAACTAGTATGCCGACAGCCAATGCCGTCTCAGCCTCCGCAACGCGAGCAGGGTGAGTGAGGGGAAAAATTTTGTCCTCAGCGTGACGTCACCCTGGCTCGCTGTAAGGGGTCGCCACCCAAACTTCTCAATGCTAGTACTCTCGCCATACAATGCACCTAGTATTTGTTTGGCTCCTGGCCATGAAATAATTCTCAGTTTGCCATTTCATCTCACCGGGAGCCCAATATTGGTCATCGAGATCTCAGCCGGCTTGCACTGAGGAAGCTAAAATACTGCTAGCAGACGCATCGTCTGCTAACATGAGGGAATAATAATGAGTTTGTTTGCCACTAGGTATCATTCTCTGACAGAAACAAAACGAGGAACAAACTGGTAAGTCATCTGCGGACAGAGCCAAAAAGGGACAATAGACCTGCTACAAATTGTG
>JABSTQ010006467.1:0-21886 GCA_013358835.2 Ixodes persulcatus | reverse complement strand
ACACAGGCGGAGGAATTCACAAAAAATTATCGAAGGTAACTCTTTATGCATATCTTCGAATTAATAAAACACTAATCAGGCTTTGATGATACGGGGCTCACATGTCCTGCCGTGCAATCTCTTGGGGGCTTGCGGTGCTCGCAGGGGTTCCGCAGCAGGCCGGCTCCTAGGCGATGTCTTTCTTCCGTCCCCGCAGTGACTCGCCCTCTTGCGTCGTCTCGCATCTCGCGGGGTCCCCTCTCCAGCGGCCTTGCGTCCTGGGAGTCCTTCTCTAAAACCCCGCACCTTCTCGGCGTCCCGCGTGTCGGTGTTCTTCCCCCGTACGGCCAGCTGCTTTTCTCGGGCTTCCCTCGACGCGACCCCGCCAGCAACTGTCTCTCCCTTCAGCAGTTCAACCTCCCCTCTCCCCGATTCCACGAAGTCGACGTCACCAGCATGCCGAAACCCCCGGTCTGCCAATGGGTCCGTCCAGTCTGCCAGAGTGTCTGGACCCGCACCTGCAAGCCGTTACGGGCCTAGGAGAAGCTGGACATCCGACACCTAACTCGGGGGAGCCCCGGCGGTGGCAGTGCGACTTGTCGCTCGGCGGGGCGGAGGGGGAAGGCAAGCAGGAATGCCGTGGTCGAAGCCTCCAGAATAAAGCCAGGACGAGACACAGAACATCACACTCGCCACCACATAAAAAGAGAAATGTCCCCGTGTGGATCATTTCTAAAATCGTTCAACGTTCCGCGCGCACCGCCCCGTATCCGCAGTTCAGTCTGTTGACCGCTCTTGGGTAGGACAAGCATGGCCCCACTGGCTACTAAGAGTACACGGGAGTCTGTTTTGCGTGTCACACCACAGTCCCACACATCAAAGCCTGACTATTCAAAGCTTCTAACTTGTTTAATATTAGAAACTTGGAGGAACTCCCACACTGTTGCAAAAATACAATAAGGTCGTAGTGATTAACAAAACTAAAAATGATACTTTACACATCCCACCTTAGGTGGGTGCTCAACCCACCACGACTTCTAAGCGGGTAGCGGCATGGCGGAATAAGCGGACTTGCGGAAAGTGGAATGCCGACTCCCTCAACATTAGTGTTTGCTAGCTGGGAGGTTGACATCATAGGTAGGCTTTGCAGCGCTTCCTCTTCGGCAAGCAGTGCCTGAAAAAGCTCCGACTGGAGGTCAATGCCAGCGTGGTCGCTTTGTGAAACAGCCTTCGGCTGGGTGTCCTCCGCCCCTCTCTGTCCGAAGCCCGCCTGCGGACCGCCTCCCTCCTGCCGGTCGGAAGCTGGTGATTCCGCTTGATCAAGAAATTTATGGTGGTCTGCCTGCCGGTCGGAAGCGGGTGGTTCCGCGTGATCAACAAATTTAAGGCGGTTTGCGTGCACGGTTGCTATAGCCCCTCCTGTTATTTCTCGTACCTATGTCACAGGCGATAGCTGTTCTATGACGCGATAAGGTCCCCTCCATTTTGGACTCAACTTCTTGGCCAGACCAACCACTCCCCGCGGTTGCTCTACGTACACCCTGTCCCCGACCCTGAACAAAGCCCCTGAGATCCCTTTTCATAATGCCTTTTCCTTCGAGACGCCGCTTCCCTCAGAGTCTCCCTCGCGATGTAATGAGCAGTCTGCAGGCGAGAGGTCAGCTCAGTGCGGTAATCGTCCAAAGAGCCATATGGAACTCTACGCGGGCCGTCTATCACTGCGTTCGGCACGTCGGGGTCACGCCCGTGTAACAGGTAAAACGGTGACTCATCACAGCTTTCATGAACCGCGGTATTGTACGAGAACACCACGTACGGCAACCACAAATCCCAGTCTCGTTGGTCTCGAGATACGTGGTGCGAAAGAAGTCTCGCGAGTGTCTGGTTGAGCCTTTCGACCGCTCCGTTGCATTCCGGGATGGTAAGGCGTAGTCCGCCTTTTGTAACCCAATAACCCGCAGATGACTTTCATCAGTTTTGAAACAAAATTTGTGCCCCGATCTGTCAAAGCTGTTTCGGAACTCCCTGTCGCAAGACGATCTTGTCGATGAAAGCTCGCGCAACGGTCTCCGCCGTTTGATCTGGAAGCGCCACTACTTCGGCATACTTGGTCAGGTGGTCGTCCATAGCCGTTCGGTGAAGGGCGACAATGTTGCAGGGGCCCGTTTGCATACTCCGTTCCAGACAGGATAGCAGCGAGCACAGTCCCGAATGTCTTGCCCCATCCTGAACCAGTGGTGCGTGGGGAGTAGGGCGTGGACCTTTGGAACATACGATCTCGGTATGTCCCCCGCTGAGCGCCCCATAGGGTTGCTTCGCCGTTCGGTCGAAAGGGTGCTAACTCCGTCCTTACCTGCTCACGGAGATCTGCTCGGGGAAATTTTAGTAGTTGCCTCACCGGCGGATAGAGGGCGTTGCAAGGTTGCTTCATTGGCCCGTGAACCGGCTATTTGCGATGTTTTTGCTTTACGGCGACTGGTACTAAGCCACTTTGAGACTACGTATTTTCCAGAGGCTTTTGTTTTGAACCACTTCTTCAGGATTAGTTGCAGCGAGCACAGTAAGCCAGCGAATAATGAAGAGATTCGTGAATTGCAGCTTGATTAGCCTGAATCCTGAACTCGCGAGTTTACTACCAGAAATAGTATCGCGTACCCTGTAATGACCAGTACCTCCTCCATGTTTTTGACAGGCGAGTAGGTTTTCAACCCTCGACTCATAAGCAGTATTTCACCCCGATTTTTATATGAACATTTGCTTACCGAGTGACAGGCCCGCCAAATTAAAGGGCGCATCGTCGGAAAAAAGCGCTAGGCACCACTTAGTGATCTATTGGAACGACATACCGTAATCTCGCCTCGACAATCCTGGACTCAATATTGTACAACTGCTTCTAGCCAGCTTACCGTCATCCCGCCGCTGAGCACGCTATTCTAAAACTCGCTACTGTCTGTGTCATTTGGTGCGGATGTGCTTAAATGACTGTCTGCGCAGTACGGGGTTGTTTTCGCGTCATCTACTGAACGAGATTCTACCTCCGTTGCTCCTCCGCGAGTTTCCTTAGTCTTCGTTACGATCTTTCCAAATAGTGCGCTGAATATCTCCGCTAACTCTCGGTCCTTACACTCGGCTCAGTGCGCGACGACGAATCATCCGCCAAAGAGATCGCAACTAAGCCGCGTTCACGTGATTTCCCGTATAGTAGCCACGACGGGGGCCCTGCTGAGAGCGTCGGCATTCGCGTGTGCGTTACCAGGCTTGTGTATTATCTCAAAGTCATACTCTTTCAACTGTAGGTTCCAGCGAGACAATCGAGAACTCGGATCTTTTACGTTCATCAACCATTTCAGCGGCTGACAGTCGGTCACCAGCCTGAAACGGCGGCCATACAAATATCAACGAAAGAGACGTACTGCCCACACCAAGGCCAAGCATTCCCGCTCGGTAGCGCCGTGGCGCTGCTCGGGGCCACTGAATTGCCTGCTGGCAAATGCCACGGGGTGCTTTTTACCCTCAAACACCTGAGACAGCACCGCGCCAGCGGCAAACTTTGAAGCATCAGTCGCAAGCACAAACGGTTGATTGAAATCCGGATGCCTCAAAAGAGGGGCAGTTACCAGTTTGTTTTCGAGCTCTAGGAAGGCGTTTTCTGCCTCAGAGGTCCATTCAATCCAACATGCTTGGCCGTCAGGGCAGTCAAAGGTTGGCCACTTTTTCAAAATTCTCAACATGCCTCCGATAGTACCCGACGAGACCCAGAAACTCCCTCACCTTGCGCACGCCCGTAGCAACTGGGAAGTCCCGAATGCAGGCTAATTTAGAGGGGTCGGGTCTGACACAATCGGAGCATACAATGTGACCAAGGTATTTCACCTCTTTTTGAAAGAATTGACACTTAGAGGGCTTGAGCTTCAGCCCCGCCCCCATCAAGCGCTTCAACACCTTCTCGATGTCTGACAGATGTTTCTCAAAGCTGTTGCTGTAGATTATAAAGTTGTCCATATAGACAAAGCACAGCTTGCCTAACAGTCCGGTCAAAATGACATCCGCGGTCCTCTGCCACACCGCGGGACTGTTCACGAGCCCCATGGGCATTCTCTTCCACTGGTAGTGACCGGCCGGGGTGTTGAAAGCTGTTTTCTCAGCGTCAGCCGGGTCCATTTCTATCTGCCAGAACCCCGACGCGAGATCTACAACTGTGAAATACTTTGCTGATGCAAGCTGTGACGACGTTTCTTGGATGTTGGGAATCGGGTAGGGATCGATCCTGGTCACTGAATTGAGTTTACGATAATCGACAACGAAACGATACGACCTATCCGGCTTCTGCACGAGCAGAGCCGGGGCACCCCATGGCGATTTTGAATTCTCCACGATGTCTTTTCGGTCAAATCCTGCACCTGCCGCTCCATCTCCTCGCGCTGGAAAAGGGAATTCGGTAGGCGCGCAAGTAGACCGGCGGCGAGTCACCAGTGACAATGCGGTGCTTAATGGCGCCGCACTTTCCGAGATCAAGATTAGACGACGCAAATACCGCCCCGTAACGGTCAAGGACTGCCTGCAAGCCCTCTCTTTCCAGAACACTCAAATGAGACAGATCAAACTGAACCCCCCCCCCCCCCCCCCCCCAACTGGTATTTCCTGCGGCGACATCCTGAGCCACACAAACTGACTCCATCGGGTCCTCAATTGCTGTAGTGAAGGTCGCCATCACCTTGTTTCTAGGCAGGCTAAGCGGGCCTTGCGTAAAGTTGACCACGCGAATTGGAACTTCGCGCTTTTCGTCAACCGACACCAAGCAACCAGCGGCCTTTAGGCCATTGGACAGACCATCTTCGGGTTCCAACACCCCCACTGCACCAACCTCCACATCTGAGGACAGAACGCAAACGCAGATTCACTCCGACATTGCTGGCACTATCGTGTTCTCGGTCACCCTGGCATTTACCGCCAGGTTGCAGCCTTCCCCTCTTTCTTCATTTTTTAACAATGCATCCTTTCCTAGCGCCGCCTTCGTTTGATTAGTAAGAATGGGGACCGTGTCATCCTTTAAGCGTAAATGATTTTCACTAAGGATTAACTCCACACCCTGACAGCGTAAGAGATCCTGCCCCATTATTCCGGATACTGTTTCGGGAAGAGACACGCCATCGGAGCATACATAACAGGCATGATCGAAACTCTGGTTCCCAAGTTGAAACTTCAGCAGATAACGACCGCTCACTCACAGCTGGTTGCCCGTCATGCCCATAAACCGCATCATTTTTTCAGTACCTGCCAAAAGAGGCTCCGTGTTGCCCCTTTCCCGAACTGCACTGAAATCTCTCTCCCAAATCAGCGTTACCTTCGACCCCGTGTCCACAAGAAAAGTCAATTCTTGACCATTTACCTCACATTTTACCATCGGGCATATTTCGTCGAAAATAGCAACTACCGCTATGCGACCACGTTCGGCGCTCTCCCTCACTCCCCCTTCCGGCGAGGGAGGCTCTACACGTTTTTTGAACTCATCTGCTCAGATGCCGGCTGTCTAACAACTTCTTCGGGTTTAGTTTCCGCAAGCCAAGCCCTTTGACTACGGTTGACTCCGCCAAGAGCGTTCGGACAATATCGGGCTATGTGGCCATAACCCCGACATGCGAAACACTGTATTCCGCGGCCCTCCGGACGATACCGCCTGCCTTGCGTCTGGTTCCCCCGGTATTGCTCTTGTGCCGAAGTGGCCCCACGCTCGTGCTTTGTTTTTTGGGAGAACAGGTGCTCGAGCCTGTCTAATCTCTCCGTAAGCTGAGCGATCTCCCTGTTCTTCGGCTGCACCTCCGCAGCGACAACCCGCACCCTTTCTTCGCGGACCGTAAGGGATTCATTGCGTTTCTCGTGCACTGCCGCCTCGACGGCCGCCTCGAACGTCGCGGGGTTCTTGGACAGCCCATACCGACGAACTGGATCGCGCAAGCTCGACACAAATTGCGACCTCATCTGTTCATGCAGAAATTCCTTCGCGTACTTCGCCCTTTCAGCACCGCCCGCGTCATCCTTACTCAGTGTGTCATAGCTCTAAGCCTGAAGCCTCGAGGCGAATGCTCGCACCTCCTCCTCCGGCCTCTGTCGCACCTCCAACAATCTGGTTAGGCGCACAGAAGGCGGGTCAGTGTCAAAGTACGCCAACGCCAGTCTCTTAAACTCGGAAAACGATTCGGCCAATCTGACTTTTTCGTCCCTCCAAGCAAAGTCGTACGCCACTCCGATCATCCTGCATTTCGCCATACCAAGAAGCTGCCCATCTGTCCAATTTCCCATTTTTGCCACTGCTCGAGCATTGCGCAATAATCTCGAATGGACGGCCCCTTGCCATCCCCGGTAAAATTCTGTACGACGCCTGCGAGAGCCAACATACTTGCGCCCATCGGAGGCAAAGCACTGGGAGTTCCGTCCATATTAAACCCTCGTAATCGCGTCCGTGTTGCGAGCTCCTCCAATTGGGTGGTTTATCCCAACTGAGACCCTGGTGACCCCACTTCTGACACCAATGTGACGGCGCTGTGCATTACCGTCTTTAGGGTTCACACAGGGCGGGGGAATTCACAACACTTATCGCAGGGTTAACTTTTTATGCATTTCTTCGAATTAATAAAACACTAATCAGGCTTTGATGATACGGGGCTCACATGTCCTGCCGTGCATCTCTTGGGGGCTTGCGGTGCTCGCAGGGGTTCCGCAGCAGGCCCGGCTCCTAGGCGATGTCTTTCTTCCGTCCCCGCAGTGACCAGCCCTCTTGCGTCGTCTCGCCTCTCGCGGGGTCCCCTCTCCAGCAACCTTGCGTCCTGGGAGTCCTTCTCCAAAATCCCGCGCCTTCTCGGCGTCCCGCGTGTCGGTGTTCTTCCCCCGTACGGCCAGCTGCTTTTCTCGGGCTTTCCTCGACGCGACCCCGCCAGCAACTGTCTCTCCCTTCAGCAGTTCAACCTCCCCCTCTCCCCAATTCCACGAAGTCGACGTCACCAGCATGCCGAAACCCCCGGTCTGCCAATGGGTCCGTCCAGTCTGCCAGAGTGCCTGGACACGCACCTGCAAGCCGTTACGGGGCCTAATAGAAGCTGGACATCCGACACCTAACTCGGGTGGAGCCCCGGCGGTGGCAGTGCGACTTGTCGCTCGGCGGGGCGGAGGGGGAAGGCAAGCAGGAATGCCGTGGTCGAAGCCTCCAGAATAAAGCCAGGACGAGACACAGAACATCACAGCCGCATGGAGCGTCCCTGATGACCTACAGACGCTCCTTTGAGAGTAAACGTTTCTAAATGTGGCGTGCTTGTTCGTTGTCAAATTCATTAAAAATCTTATATAGAATTACTCGCTAGACCCAACTGGTCGACAGGTTTTTCCGAGTTCAATAAAAACGGGTTTGGCTTGACAGCAGTGCATATGGAATAATTTCCACATTCATTTCATTTTCAGATGCCTTCGACACGTACATCGGGCAAGCACCCTTGGATATGTCGCCTAGGAAACGGAAGGGCCTCATGAACAAGTATATCGCGGAGCAACTTCAAGATATTGAGAGGAAGCTGCATTTTAAAGCTACTTCTGGGAACTAACTCAGTTTTCCTGTAGATGTGATGACGGTGCTGGGTTATTTGTTTTTGTCCTGCGTGTAATAGATCTGTTTCGTCAACTGTACCTGCTTTCGAGTCCTTGTTTTAGTTCCTTTGCATGCTCTTTTCAGGAAGGTTGTCAAGGTTTCATTTCAGTGGAGAGCCTCGGATTACGAAAAGCAGACCGGGGGTTGCCAGCTCACCTTTTTCTGAATAGGAATTGTACGGGTGGACCTGCATCACGGGTGGACTTGCATAATGGGTCGGCCCACATAACGGGTTGACCCGCATAACATTTCGACCCGTATCTGGTCGGGTGCTCCTGTTTGCGACCCGTTCACATATAGGACGACCTGTTTGCATACGGGCCCCGTATGTCCATAACATCGTATGACCCATACAGGTTAACCCGTATGAAAATTATATGGGTGTTTTCAGTTGGGCAAGACTGGAAAACCGTCCGGGTGTATAATAAGGTGCCCGCCTGAACATAGCAGGCTGGCTCGCCAAGAACCAAATGGTGTTTCGAAAACCAGACACATAAATACAGGCGAGAATGCAGCGATTCTTTGATGTCTTCGACGACCACCATGATAGCGGTGCTTCAACACAGACCTCAGTGCGATCTCTCACTTGACAAACTGTGTCGCCTGCTAAGGCCTCCTCTTTCCTTGGGAGTTGGGATACTTTATGCCCTCAGCTTGCTACATCCGTAGGCAGTCTCTCGTTCAAGAAGGGCTTTCATCTCGCGCAGACCTCTCGTGGTTCGGCTCTCCCCACGAAAGCAATAGACCCTTTCCGAAACGTACAGCGCCACGACGGCAGGGAATTTTGGGAAGCCTCGGTACAGATCACGCGCTTTCTCGTTGCGCCTCCGCGACTGCGCGCGTGCCCTGGAAGCTGCCGCCAGCAGCCGTTGGAGGCTTGCAGCCATCCGCCATCCCGCCCATACGTCGTTGGCGACGTACCGTATCTCTGGCAGCGTAAAGGCATCGCGACAGGTGAACCTATTTCAATACGTTATTTGTCGTAACTTACCTTCACGTATTGAAGTGTCAACCAATCCATTTAGTTCGCACCGCAACCGTGGCAGGTTTCTACCAGGTTCGACAAAGCGTTGGTGTAGCAGACGACGGAGCCGGTACAAAGGAGAAGGATGAGAAAGGGGCAGCCGTTGGCTCGTCGATCGCCCGACTCGGCTGCACAAAAGCTGTTGCCGTGGTAACCTGCGCCTGCTCGCGTATGCCACGTGATCACGTGGTAGCGGGAGGAGGGGTGTACCGAGGATACCCATTTTTCGTCGCGCGGCGCGCGCGCGGGCTTGTGGGATTTTTGCAAAGTGTCTATTACACAACCCTCGTGGTTACTCAAACCGCCAGAAGAACAATTACAGAAAAAGCGCAGCAGCAAGGAAAAATAAAAATAAAAAATTGCAGTGGCTTAGCTCGGCTACGCCAGGATATACGTAGCGTGAGCTTAGGTTCAGCTGGTTATTCTTAGCTTTTCTGGTTGTCTATGATTAGCCTTGATTATCATGCTTACTGCTGCTTCAATGACACACACACGGTATACACCTTATGTGACTACTTCGGGATCCGATGAGTTAAGCTTCTCCGCTCTTCTGCGCCGCTGAGCAGCAATTTCGCTCTCCTTCTCTATGGCTATACCACACTGGCAATCGCCCCGCTATATGTATACCCCCACTGATACCTCTGCGCATGTGCACAAAATGAGAGGCGCTGTCAAGCGGCTCCGGTGCAGCGTCAGACTTGGCTACTGCGCAACGGAGGCGCACAGCTGGGCACGCGGCGGCGCCAGTTCGTCTGCCGCGGCTACGACGTCACTCCTCTGGAATGCGCACACCGAGGCGCCAGCTGTGCAGCCGCCTCGGTGGCTCCGAGGCGAGAGCGCTGGACTACGGATCCCCATGTGACGGGTTCGAATCCCGGCCGAGGTGCCCGCAATCGGACGGAGGCTTATTGCGGAGGAGGCGCCGTGTAACCGAGCTTTCGGTTGCACGTCGAAAGATCCCCAGGTAGTCCAAATTAATCCTCAGTCCTCCGCTGGGCCGTGCCAGATGCCCGTCGTTGGTTTGGCACGTAAAACCCCCAAATTTGACTTGTTTGCGCCAGCTGTGCGCCGTGTGACGTCACTGCTCCTCGCGTATGCGCAGCACGGCTCTCCAGGAGCTACGCGAAACTGCTCGACCTCGGCCAGTGTAGCTCACGCTACAAAAGCTAGAAAAAATCCTCGAGTTCTTTGGGTAACGTCACTGCTCAAAATATAAGCAAAACGAAGCCGGCTGGCTGGGTGGACAAAACAGTGCGCTGCGCGTTCCCCCGCATGGCCAACCCGCGAGTGCCGTATGGGAGGACCCCAGGAAAATGACCGAGGAGCTGAGGAGAAGAGGTCTCCCTGACTTCTATTCAGGCTGCAGGCGCCGGCTTTTTAGGGGCGAAGCTCCTTAGGGTCTAGCCTTGTCCGTCCGTCCGGCTGGCGTCCGTGCTCACAAAAAAGAAAAGAAAAAAATGTTTGCGCAGTCGACAGAACTCGAACCTGTGCGGGGAGACCCAATGGATTTCTAGTCCATCCTCTTAACCACTCGGCCACGACTACGGGGCGAGGTAGGGGGCTCTGAGATGTGGTAGTAACACAAGAGCTGGGGATTTCATGGATGAAACGTAGCATGTAGCCGCTCAACGTCTATACAGGAGAGGGCTGCTGCGGTCAATTGCGTATATAATTGCATGAAAATTTGCATGCATGGCTCTGCATTTCACCGATCATAAAGCAGTAATAATGAACTCGAAACGCAACCCGGAAGTCAGCACTACCTATGAGCAATAAAAAAATCAGCACCATCAGCACTACCTATGAACAATAAAATCAGTATCATCAGCACCACCAGAGCTTTGCCCCAATCAACATCATTCACCATGTGGAGATGCGGTCTTTTTCTTTTTTTTTCTCCCCATTTTTTCGGAGGGGCCGCGTCGTCCGCGGTTTACTGACAATTTGGTTTACTTCGTAATTTTTTTCTGGAATTTCGCGCGTGAAGGTTTAGCCGTGATATGGTGAATAACCAGTCGTAACAAAAACAGAGCCACGTGGAGCTGAGCAACAACGGGAAGACAGAGGGGAGGGGGAGGGGTGCAGGCATTGTTCAGTAGGCCTTGAGCCAAACGCACGGAGGCTCAGCATACTGCCCAGCACCCCCTAGAAAATGTCAGCAAGTGCTCACGGCCCCGTTGCCCCCCTTCCCCCCCCCCCCCCCCCCCCCCCCGGTTCCGGGGTCCCTGCAGGCCAGCCAGGCCCTACTCCAGCGGTCGGCGGGAGAGAGTGGTGTGAGGAAGCCAAAGAGGCCAGGAAGCCGCTGTTCGGGGCTCCAGCAAAACGGCCGCCACCAAGCGGGGGAAACCGGGAACCAGCCGGGACATGTCGCTTTGCGCCTCTTCGCGTCTCTGGCGGCTTTCGCGGACACGCGTTGTCGGCGCGGTGGCGAACAATGTAATTAGACGAAGGTCCGAATACTTCTTTAGTTTGCCTGAGTGTTCATTAGTGTGGTGAAGCCTCAGTAGATTGTTTCCTTCCATCACGTGTTTGAAAGCCCGTTTACTCCACAACACACGGTCACGCGCTTTCGATTTCTATTTGGATGAGGAGGAATCACGGAAAAACGTTTTGATTTTTTGTCTGTCTCGAATCACATTCAAAGTGGTTACTACTTGGTAACTGATAAGTGGCTTCTTTATAAGGATGTAGAACAGTGGACTGAGGACGACAGACGATGTGTTTCACTGGAGGGAACACCAATGTTGCAATTCAAGTGAATGGGAAGGTTCAATAGCTGCTTTTCTGGTTGTGTTCGATTAGCTTCAAGATTGAGCCACCCACGCCGGTCGGTGCGTTGGCTATTCATCTTCGCTGCTTTTCGCCGAAAAAGCCTCTGCACCACACCGTAGGAGTTGGGTTGATTTCTCAATTACTTGATTACGGAAACCCTGCTCGCTGCATACGATTATTGAGGGAAATTGTCTTCTTTCAAAAGGTGCGGGACGTGTCTCGTAAAGTTTGAAGCTGCCACGCCATTATAATCTATCGCGCCTCCAGTATTTATGTTATACCCCGTCGAAGCCAGCAGCAATATACGTCTACATTGCTCAGGTTGTCCGGCCACAAAAAATACTCAATTTCTCCGTTCAGGATTCGAAGTCAGGTTCAATGCAGGGAGGTTCTTTATGAATCTCCGATGAAGACTCTCTTCAGTTTGTCCGCATTCGTCTCCGTGCTGCCGGCTAGAACCATTCGGCTGAGTTTAAGTAGCATCTCTTTGTCTGTCAAATATACTTTTATTCAGCAGTTCACCTAATAACTAGTCAACTAAGCTTATATTCCAACCCGAAGAATATAATAATACCGCTTTAATGGGACACAGTGACTTCTCGATTGCTACTGAAACCTGAATAGACCATTTGCTATATCCCCCAAGTGTCCCGGCCCGCACTAAAGGAATCATGAGAACGGTGTTCTAAGACAGGTTTATTTACATAATTTCACTGGAACGCCGTAAAAACCAACGACATCAAGGCATACTAGAGTACAGATTTACACGACCTTCGCGTACGGTAAGAAATCTTGTCGACCATCGTCACCGGAACTCCTGCTCTCGAAGCACCTGAAGCTCATTTTCTAAATGCTGGACTACCATAACATACGTTTCCTTAATCAGAAGGTATTGCGTTCGTATCCTACGTCCCCGTGGTATTGCGCGGCAGCGTGACCTCCATAGGACGAAGCGTCTTATGGCAAGCACTAGATTCGCATAACTGTTAGGCTGACGGTGCGAAAAATACGATAGAAAAAACACTCTCGCTATAAGTACCAAGAACGGCCGAGCTACAACACATTCATTGAATGCGTGGTTGTTGCTTTCTGCGTGAGTGCAATTGGGACAGGTGTTATCAGCTACTCTGCCCCATCACTGAAGAAAGTCAGCTGCACTCTAAAAAAAAAAAAAGGTATCACCTTACACCCTTTTGTTCCATATAATACACCCCAAAACTTCATTCCGACGTACGGAGCCCTATACATAGTTTTCACGGACGTCACAGCCGGGGCTTATGGGATATGTCAGCGCCATTGCCAGGTACTGACATAGTTTCGGGTTCGGGATCGGCGCCGGCAACGTTGGCCGCTGCTGCGTTGGCTGTGTCGCTACGGCGTTTGCGGCGCACACAGTGCACGGTTCTTTTTTCTGGTGTGGCGGTCGCGGTCGCAGCGGTGCAGTCATGCCGATGTTCGCGATGTTCGGCTGCCGAAGCAGAAGCAAGTCCTCTGCACAGCAGAGAAACACAGAGCCAAATGTAGGACTGCACCGTTTGCCAAAGGTGATAACGCGACAGTGTGAGCATGGCTTTCCCTAGACACCCCCCTAGGGGGGGGGGGGGGGTGTTGAGACCCCCCTAGTTTTCCTGGACACCCCCCCTTGAATCTAAAAAAGGAAAAAATAAAATTATTTTTTTCAGATTAAGTAGAAAACACCACCTCTCAGGTGTAGATATAGAGAAAGGGAAACATACATTACGGGTATGAGCATTTGGTAATAGACGTCTGTAATTTAGCTAGTGGACTAAAAAAGAAACAGTTTTATATTTTATCTAGCCTCGCCTCGCATCGCCCCCCCCCCCCCCCCCCTTGATTAGAATCCTGGGGAAACCCCTGAGTGTGAGCGTCAGTGGCGTCACAAGGGGAGTGCGGGGGAGGGGGGGGGGGGGTTGTAGCCGCGGGGTACCGCCCCGGGTGCCGCTGACCCTAGTGATGCCACTGGTGAGCGTACAAAGCTGCTGTCCGAGAAACGCCGAAGCCTGGCTTGCTCGGAAGCATCGGAAATTACGTGGATTGCTGGATGCTTCTGTTCGCACCCTTCGCGCATTGCCATAGCGGCCGCGGGGCAGTGTTTGGTGTCTGAGCGTCACGCTGCAGGGATCTGCTTTTACCTTTCTCGCAGCGTTTCTGTAATTGTGTAGTGTTTGTGGCACACCTTGTGTCGATAATGTTGCGGCGGCGGCGCAGAGTTTACCCAGCTAAGATGCTGCAAATTTTAATGCGGCCATTACGGGCACATCTCTTCGTTTGCAGGCAAACCTCCGGCTCTTCGGCTCTCATGAAGACGCTTGTTTTATTGCCTGTCAACTGGCCTCGCTCAGCACGGACGATACGCTTCGATGGAAGACGCATCGTTGTCGGGCTCTTCACCCATCCAGTCTTGAATAGTTTGTGGGCATTCAGGGCCGTGAAGGCCTCAACCTGTTGCAGCGACAAGTAGTTCGTACACTAAACCAGGTAGCTAATTAGGTCCACATGCGTCGGTGGCTGGCTACACGTCCGCATCTGGAACGGTGTCCGCGCTGACGCGTAGCGTGTACGGATCGACACCGTCGCACATCTTCACTTTAGACTCATCGCGCCAGTGTGGGCTCACAAGCTCTTCGAATAAGAGGGCAGAACTAATGGCGAATGGCTTTCGCCATCGCGCTGTACGGGCGATATAAATTCCGTGGCGAAGTAGCACTCGAGTGGCGCACATGCTGCGGCGCAGCGTCCGCGTCTGCTTCTCAGTACCTGGCGATGGCGGCCGGCGGGCGGAAGTAGAGGAAGTGACGTCACGTGGGAACTATGTATAGTCGAACAGACGGCCCCAAATTTTATGAGGGCTTGATAACGGTGTGATATAACTTACTAAATAGCTAAAGTATGTATCAAGACCGCATAAAGAAAACACTTAGTTTTTTGCAGTGGGGCCAAGAAAACCCGATTATTTTATTTCTAGTCAGTAACACGTACGTTAGGTATTTTAATAAGTTGTACCTCACGGGTATCAAGCCCCTCGTAAACTTTGGGGCCATCTGTTCGACTATAGGGTGCTGTGCATCGAATTGAAGTTTTGGGGTATATTATATGGGACAAAGGGTGAAACATGTGGGTTTCCCCTTTTATGGGGTACCACTTAGAAACACAGAAGGTTCCTTGGGTCCGGATAAAAACGTGTTTATTGACTCAAATGTCACACGCTTGCCCTGAGGGCCAACAATGGTGGAGATGACGGCGCTGTCTCTTTTGACAGGATCACCAGTCGGAGTCCGCGCTGCCGCAATTGACAGTATCACGGAGGGGGAGGATCAGACAAAAGATAGGAAGGCTCCGTCCGAGCAGAGCCTCCCCCAGCGAGAGTCCCGCCCGTTGGATTAGGGCCGTGTTATATAGCCTGCGGGAATGGACGCGCCCAGGGTGGGTCGGATGTAGGTGGCTCCCCGGAGGGGCGGACGCGTCCAAGCCATAATCCCGAGGGGTGTGCCTTCGGCAAATCACCCGAGAAGGACGAGGGAAAGCCGCCCACCAGGGAATACGGCTTCGCCCTCGCATCCGGGACGCGCTCCCACGTGGCGACGTCCCACGGCCTGCCTGAGCTAGGCCTAGATAGGGATGCGGGGAACACGTGGTTCCCACACTCCCCCCTCCTTAAGGCTGAGGTAGGTTTAAGAAAAATAAATTTAACCTACCGACTCTCGAAAGCAAAACAAAACAAAAACAACGCGGCGGTGCCGGCTCCCACATGCATGGGGTAACAATAACATTGACGTCTTCGGTGACGTTCTCGACGTTGCCGTAGCTCGCTCACCAGGCGTAGTATCCTTGGAGGAAGTGGTCGTGGGCCTTGGGACTTGTCACGGGACGAACGGGAACGGCTGGTCCCTGGTCGGCGAGCTGTCCGACCGCCGCGCGGGTCCCGTGGATGAAGAGCGGGCAGTCCCTGACTGGTTGTCGACCCCGACGGCGCACGAAGACTGCGGAACGCTGGTTCGGCCTGCGGCCGGCTGGGGTAGAGTCGTGAGCGGGCTGCCTGACGCGTCCCGCGCAGCCGTGGTCCATGGACGCCGCTGAACTGCCGCAGCCAGGAGGCAGCAGCTCCCGAACGGCGCGAAGCCCAGCTGTACTGGCTGGGGATCCTCTTCGTGGATGCGGGACGTACTGCGGTCGAATGACTACTTGGTCTCCGACCGCTTGTGACGACGCTCGCACCGCGCTCTTGCGGTGACGTGTTGTACACGTGAGCGTAGGGGGCAATAACTGACCAATGGCCGTTACGCCTACCCTTTCCCTCGGATGCCGTAGTTCGGGGGATTCCCCTACGGTTGATCCGGGAGCGAACGCTGAGGTGACCTTCTATCTAGGTCACTGCTTGCCAGCAAACAATGGTGTCTGGCGCGTTCGCGAAGGCAGCTGGTGCATTGTGCTTTGCACTTCCCTTAATGTGACATTTCGCCACTTACTGGGGCTGCCTCTACGAAAACTTCGGATATTAGTTTTTCCGAGTTCGCAGATTGTAGCGAGACGCCTGTTGTTCATTGTCGGCGTTATCTCGCGTTTTGCGTGCGCATTGCCGCGGGGGCTGCGTTTGTTCGTCCCCTCCTCTTCCCTTTCATTGTAGGGTTTGAGATCGCAGACATGCACAGGCCCGCTGACTTTCTTGAGTCTTTCTCAGTCAGCTTGTACACGAGTGGTGACAATACTTCGTGCACTCGGTACGGGCCCAACCACTTTGGTGCCAGTGAAGCAGAAAAGCCTTTGCTGGCATCGCTCAGAACATGGTTTCGTCTGAGCACGAGATCGCCTACTTTGTAGTGGAGATCCCGGCGAGAGCGGTCGTACTGAGCTTTTTGTTTAGCTCGCGCTACCCGAGATTGCGACGGGCCTCCGAGAAGGCTTTCGTCATCCGGGTTTGTAGCGTGCGCGCATGTTCAGTCTGTTTCGACTGTGCGTCGCTCACCCCGCGTTTGCCCTAGGGACGCGGTCCATTGGGTTCGGCAATTCTCTTCCAATGTGAGGAAGGCGGGGTGAAACCTGTCGAACGAGTGACAGTGGAACGGAGAGCGAACCCAATCTCGGAATGTATGCGTCCCAGTCGCGGTGCTTTTCGGCGAATGCTGCCAGCATGGGTTTGATGTTTCTGTTACATCGCTCCGTGATGTTCGCCTGTGGTGGTAGGGTGTGGTTGTTCTGTGCTTGATGCCCAGCGCTTTGCAAGCGTCCACAAATACCTTCCCGACGAAGTAGCTTGCTCTATCTGTTAGAAGAGCTTCAGCGAACCCGAATCGGGTGAACACCTCCATGAGCTTTTCAGTGATTGCTCGGGCCGTCAGCTTTCGTAGTGGGAAAAGTTCTACCCATTTGCTGAAGTGGTCAGTGACAACCAACAGATACTGGTGTCCTTTGGGGCTCCTTGGTAAAGGGCCGACCACGTCGCAAGCCGCCAAAGACCATGGTTCTTGGCTGTGGATCGGCTGCATTAGGCCCGGAGGTTTGCCGCCTCTTGGTTTGAAGCTTTGGCAAGTGTGGCACGTGCGGGCGTAGCGGAAATACGTCCCTTTTCATGCCCGGCCAGGTTGCGATGTGGCATAACTTTGTGTAAGTCTTGGAGCCGCTTCGCATGTCCGGCCAAGTGCGAGTCGTGATAGTAACGCATTACTGCGCACCTCAGACTTTTTTGGCACTACCACCTTGAACACATTGTCTGGTGTCCTTCTCAGATGGGATATACTTCAGCAGGAGCCCGTCGGCGTTTCAGCAGAAATTGATCCAGCGTGTCAGTACCAGTACCAGATACATCCCGACACTCGGCGTTTACTGCAATACCAGCAGTCGTACGCCCGGCGGACGCGCCGCCCGACTCCAACAGAGTCCGAACTCACTCGAGAGTCCGTCGATCACCTTTCGACAAAACGGATCATTCTGCTGAGCTTTCAGTAGCTCTTCTTGCTGAACACGATCCCCACTGCGCTCACTGCGTCCTATGTGGTTCACGTTTTCGTCCGAGGAGGTCAGTGGTGCTGCCTCCATTTTGGACTGATTTTCGGCTTCGCCTGGCTGGAGTTTGCCGTTGGCTCGGCCGGGGTCCTCGCGGAAAGATTGCGCAGTCTACGGGGGCTCGCGGACAGTGCGTCGGCCACACGTTTGTGCTGCCTTTCCTGTACCGCACGACATAGTCGTATTTCTGCAGTAGCAAGGCCCATCTCGCTAACCGTCCTGCGGGTTCGCGAAGTCTGGACAGCCATATTAGGCTCTGGTGATCTGTTTCGATCGTGAACGTGGTCCCGTCGACATAAATGGTCGAAGCGGCTTCAAGGCAAAAACAATGGCAAGCACTCTTGTTCACATGTGCTGTAGTTCACCTCAGCGGGTGTCAGCGAGCGGCTAGCAAAAGCTACCGGACCAAGCACTCCCTCGTGCTCTTGGAGCAGTGACCGCTCCCAGCCCAGTTGCTCGCGTCCGTTTGGATCACGAAGGGCTTGTTCAAGTCGGGCAGCTTTAGTTCAGCTGTGTCCGCGAGCGCTTTGGAGGTGCAGCGGAATGCTGCCTCCTGCTCGGGACCCCAACTCCTCACGGTCTTTCTCAGTAGCCGCGTTAGTGGCGCTTGGAGTGATGCGCAGTTTGTGGATGAATTGGCGGTAAAAGTTTACCTTCCCAGATAGCGACGGAGCGAGTTTACGTCCGTCGGCGCCGGAAACTCCCGGATAGCCTTTAGCTTCTCGGGGGTTTGGCGCGATGCGCCCGCAATCGAGCGGTGAACCCAAGCAAGGTTTGATGCGGTGTTTCGGCTATTTTGGCCTTTTCTGGGTTAATGTGATACCCGCGGCCTTTAGCCTGTCGAACACATCCTTCAGATCTCGTAGATGATCTTCGAAGGTGTTGGAGTACACGACAATGTCGTCGAGATAGGCCATTGCATGTTTCCATTTGGCTTCTCCCAGTACTCGGTCAATCAAGCGTTGGAACGTCATTGGCGCTCCGCACAGACCAAAGGGCATTCTTGTGAATTCGAAAAGCCCGCGGTGACACACAAAGGCTGTTTTTGCTCGTCACCCGCCTCCATTTGAACTTGGAGGTAGCCTCGGCTGGCGTCCAGGGTTGTGAAATACCGTGCGCTGCCGAGGTTGGAAAGGATCGAGTCAATGCTCGGGAGCGGATATGCGTCTTTCCGCGTTACGTCATTTAGACGCCGATAGTCTACGCAGAGACGTGAGCTGCCGTCCTTTTTTGGGACCAACACAACGGGAAATCCCCAGGGACTGTTTGACCGCCGGACAACTCCGGTGTCGATCATTTCGTCCAAAAGCGACGTCGATGGCTTTCGTTTAGCCCAGACTGACGGGTCGTGCGTTTTGCCTCCGAGAAGCGCCATCGCCCGTGTCGATCCGGTGTCGCACTTCGTTTGTGCACCCGGACGCTCCGTGAACATGGCGTCATAGCGTCGCAATAATATGTCGACAAACGGCTTTTTCTTGCCCTGACCCGTAGCATGACTCAGTCAGCAGGGGTGGGTGACCTCCGACGCTACGGCGCTTGTTTGCAACCGCGTCGGGTACCTTGTCGAGGGGTTGATACCCGGTTTTTGTGATTCTGTTGCCTTGTCTTGGCAGGTGCTGCCTGCCCCATTAACCAGTGTTTTTTCTGGCGTTGGGGGTTCGCAGAAGGGTTTCAGAGGTGCGATGTGCCCTCTCGGTAGCCACCGCTACTCACGTCGATCACGATCCCTGTTTTGGCGAGAAAATCTCTGCCCAGATGATCGGAACGGAAAGACTGGGGAGATGAACGAAGCGTTGCCGTCTTACTCGATTCTCCCATCTCGCAAACCAACCGCACAGTACCGCTTGAATGGGCGGTACCGCACGCGAGTCGAAAGGCCGTGTTGCCCTCCCTCATATGCACTGAGTTTTGCTGGAGGTGGGTCAACACTTCGTCGCCGAAAAGCGAGGCGCTGGCTCCTGTGTCCAGCAGTGCCTTGAACGTCCGACCGACAATCGTCAGGGCTATGAATGGTGCCAGCGTGCCGGTCGGAAAGCCTATTCTGTAGGCTGTAGGCAAAAGAGTCTCTTGCTCCGTGCCAGTTTTGAGCCGCCGGGTTGTTTATCGGTGGCTTTGCTCGTTTCCCGACTGTTGGGGACCAGGGTGTCTGCCGTTCTGGGCAGTGTCGAACCAGGTGGTTGCGCTATTACAGCGAAAGCACGTTGTTGCGGGACTTTTCTTGAGTCCTGTCGCGCGTTTTGATGCGCGCCGCGCCTTTCGTCTGTGGGTTTGGACGTGGCTGCGTTCCTCCGTGGCGTCGGTAACTCTGTGTTCCGATCTCGCCTCTTGAACTGCGGCACAGTCTCTGCTGCCCGCCGTTCGTAGGAGTACGGGTCGAGCGCACGATCTGATATGTCGTACGTGTTTCGACTTCGCTCGTTTGCGTAGTGGGCGGCTTCGTGTCTCCTTTTCGGGACGCCGCGTCCCCGTTCCAAGCGCAGCGCGGCTCGAGTGCCGTTGATGCTGGTGGTGGGGGACGATACGATCGTGCGGCAAGAATGTCTCCCTGAATCCGCCGAGCCTACCGAGTCCAGTTCGTTCAAGTCGCGAAAGCGACTGCCTCGGAGATACGCCGCAAAAGTCGGGTGCGATTGGTCGAATGACTCGCTCTTACCCGCTCTGCATTGGGCGCTGAGGGTTCTGCTAGCTCAAGAGCTCTTGCATCGCCCTAACGAACTCCAACAGTGACTCGTCTGGTGTTGGGTCCGTTGTTCGAGCTCTCGCCTCATCCTGCGTTCGTAGTCTGCAGGGAGGAATGCCTGGCGAAATGCCTTGCGGAACTGCTCGATCGACGACAGCTGGCTTCCGGTTAGACGGAGCCACCGCGCCGCTTGGGTCCACCAACGAGATTGGCAAGATGCGTTCAAGTATGCTCGTGGTCCGACATTTCCCATGGCCTGTTGGTACTTTTTCAGGTTTTCGAGGAAGTCTGTCGCACTCACTCGGTCTCCGTACCCTCGGTATGTCGGATAGGGATTCTGACCGGTGGACCGTGTCGGCGGCGGGGGCCTAACTGCTGTTTGCAGTGCGCCCGTCAGGCTTTCGATCACCCGCGCTGCGTTTTCTAGCAGGGGGTGATACGCGCCCGAGCGTGTTTTCTCTGTGGTGAGGATCGCTCTCCGCATGTGCGGCTGGCGGGTTGTTCCCTCTGTGTGGGCCCGCCGAGTGGTTTTGGTGCGCCTGGTAGCAGCTGTGCTGTGCTGCGGCTCGTAGACGGCGTCAGTGTTATCTCCGTGCGGAGAAGCTGACGGCCAGTCTGAGGTTAAGAGATCGAAGCTGTAAGAGGCTGCATTTGCCTGCTGTTGCGCCATTCGTCTCTTGTCTCGTCAGACCCGTGTTGACTTCGAAAGTCGCGGGGTGGGGCTTGGCTCAGCGAGGAAGGCTGGGCGCGCTCCGAGAAGGAGTGCCTCGGTTGCATTCGGGCAGTGTGCGTCATACCCATTAGGAGCTCGGCTGAAAGGACACTTGCTCATTGTGTCCGTGCGTGGCTGATGTGGCCACAAAAGCCGTTGAGTGGCATCGGGTTTTGGGCGTTCGCCTCTCCCTCCGTCCACGAAGTTCTTGCCGGAAATTGGCCTGGTTCGCTGTGATTGCGAGAGTGCTGCTTTGTTGCAGTCGCCGGACAGGCCGCACGTTGGGGGCGCCAGATGTGGGTTTCCCCTTTTATGGGGGTACCACTTAGAAACACAGAAGGTTCCTTGGGTCCGGATAAAAACGTGGTTTATTGACTCAAATGTCACCGCTTGCCCCTGAGGGCCAACATGTGGAGAGACGGCGTGTCTCTTTTGACAGTGATACCAGTCGGAGTCACGCGCTGCCGCAATTGACAGTATCACGGAGGGGGAGGATCAGAGTAAAGATAGGAGGCTCCGTCAGGCAGAGCCTCCCCCCAGCGAGAGCCGCCCGTTGGATTAGGGCCGGGTTATATAGCCTGCGGGAATGGGACGCGCCCAGGGTGGGATCGGATGTAGGTGGCTCCCCGGAGGGGCGGACCGTCCAAGCCATAATCCCGAGGGGTGTGCCTTCGGCAAATCACCCGAGAAGGACGAGGGAAAGCCGCCCACCAGGGAATACGGCTTCGCCCTCGCATCCGGGACGCGCCCCACGTGGCGACGTCCCACGGCCTGCCTGAGCTAGGCCTAGATAGGGATGCGGGGAACACGTGTTCCCACACTATTTCGAGGTTTCAGAACTTGAAACAACTTTTTCTCCTACACAAATGTGTCAGGAATAAAAGAACCCTTCCAGGACCGTGAGCGAAAAACAACATATTTTGTTGTACTGACGTGCTGAACTTGAAGAAAATTAGAAATATTCTCCTCTATTTAATTTATTCCTTAACTTGAAAAAAACAATAAATACATTTTTTTGTATCTTCAGAAGCATGATAGTACGGTCTATGGTGTTAATTTAAA
>JABSTQ010006466.1:0-62668 GCA_013358835.2 Ixodes persulcatus | reverse complement strand
GTAATGTTGAACAGCGTTGCATACTACTCCAAAAGTTAAAAAAAGAACAAATAGGGTACACGTTTGTTTAGTAACGTTTGTTAACTTATTTTGAAAAAAAGTTTTATGATGTCTTTCTGTACCTTATGCACTAATTTATCAAGCAAATATTATTTATTTTAAGATGAACAGTGTATTTGTATATTTTATACGCATTCCATTGCACTTGATGTTTGGGTTGGTGGTTGCGGAGTTCTTTTAATTGTCATTTTAAACACGATCTTCATGACCAGTAACCTGCCATCTGATCTACACGAATGCAGTTCATCCCATTTTATACATTTCATTGTTTACGAAAATCACAGTCTACATGTGTTAGTCCTAGCCCAGCACGCGCATGTTCGTCGTTTTGGAAGGCGAGCAAGTACGTACCACACGCACGAACGCTGAAATGGCATCGACCAGAAGCGCTTTTCAGAAATGGTCTATAGATCTTTTGCTAAATTACTTACGTACCAAGGAGCATATTTCATGCCACAAAGTAGTTACACGTGCTGGTGCCTGCAACAGTAACTTTTCTAAAGAAAATCTAAAACAAATGGCACGTTCCTTCAGGTTATACGAGCGTGTGGGCACCTGTACCCACATTCCGAGCATTTTTCATGGTGCTTTGGCAATTTGTCAAAAAAATGTATTGCGTGACTCTTCGACCTTTCTTGGGCAGCCATCTTCTAATAAAATGAGAACGGATTTACTAGCGATTTCACAAAACTAGCGAGCCGCGGCTTGAGCGTGCGAGTTTCGTGTTTTCTCGTTTTCTCATAATTCCAGTTGCTCCCTTTTTTTTTTTTATAGTTCAGCACGTAGGCCAAGGTCATACCTTGTGCAAATATAAGGAGTATTCACTGGGCGCGATATTTGTGGGTGATGTCTAGGGCGCATGCTCAGAACGAGCCCGCATTAATAGCTGCTAAGACGGCAATCTTCAGGGTGCGGAATGCACGTTACAAAAGAACTGTGGAAGCTCGCCATCAGCACGCGCTCAGCAGTCGCGCACACAGCTATGGCCGCCAGTGAATACTTCCTATAGATTATCATCAAATTCAAATAGCACAACGCCAGTTTTTCTCGCTGTTAGCCGCGTGCAAGGCGAGCGCGAGCGTGCCCGATTGCTGGCCGCGCGCCTCGCTACCCAACTGTGACGTCACGCTTGGGTGGCGGGGAAAACTGGGGAAAACCTAGGGAGAACGATGTTTCGGTTTCGGCAGCAAACAAAATACCCACTTTTTTAATTAACTAGATTGAATCTGGGAGAACGAGTTAGCATTTCGGAATCAGGAAGCCATCCGCATTCAGATGATGCCTTTGGATTAGGTAGCTCGAAAAATCGGCGGAGTACCCCTTTAAGGGGCAATAACATTAAAAACAAAAGACAAAACCATAATCGTCTCAGAGTCTCTGAGCCAATGCGCTGGCCCATGAATTCATATATGTCGGGTTAAATATCCGCCGAGGCACCCGGAATCCGACGGAGGTCCAATCTGAGAGTTCGGTTCCCGCAATTATTTTTATTTTTATTTTTATTGGGGCGTGTTAAGTGATTTTGTTGGTTTGAGTTGTGAAACCCTAAGATCTGAATATTTACTTTGCTTTACCTTAATTCGGAGCGGCAGCCAACGCTACGGGCTGATGAAGCCTCTGAAGCAGCGCCAAGAGCGCGAGGTTAAGCTGTTCGTTCTCTTTCTGTGACTATGCGGTCGGGCTAACCCAGAGCCACTAAATACGCTAAGCTTCATACCATCTTGGTGCTTAAAATTATGGTTGTCAGTTATCTGAAGCTGTATCTGAAATCAAAAGAAACGCTTTTCCGTTTTCCACAAATGTTTAAACAGTTTGCGACAAAGCAAAGCAATATTACGTGAGCTTCCTAACACCAAACCTAATGCTGGCGGAAGTCGCACTTTGAATCATGACGATCGCACTTGCGTTTGATTTGTACTAACCCACCAAGATGGCGGCGCCCACAACACTGTCGGGGAAAAGAGTGCCGATACTCTAACCGCAGCTCCTTTGGTTTACCTCACAGGCTAAACCAAGTGTGGTGGGTGATCGTTAACCGAGTGTGTTGTGGCACCGCAGATCAGTGCACGTGACGAAACGCGCGAGTGCAAGCTCCGTTCAAAGATCGGAGCTCCCGCTGCAGAACCTGTAGGAACTAAACCCCCTTGATGTGTTTCTGTTGGTCTTTCAAGCAACGTCAGAAGGTTGCCAGTGCACGAGGCCCGTGCCTCGAGTGGCCCTTGGAGGCAATTTGCGGCGCAGCACTAAAATGACTTGCCCTTGAAAGCGAATGGCGGCGCAGCACCCGCTCGTGCCACGTGTCTTGCGCGCTTCCACAGCAATGGTTGGCGTTACTTGTAAAAAAAAAAAAAAAAAAAAAAAAAAAAAAAAAAAGCTTTTATTCGGGGGCTTTAGCATGGACCCTGTGTTCTGTCGCCCAATCTGCATGCTACCGCGTCGTGCGATCGTTTATCAAATATACTTCGTGATGCACGTTAAAGACCCCGAGCTAACAGTTGTACTGCACTTTTTATACTCTACAACGGGTAGCAATTAATGTCGCCCTACGAAACTCCTGCTCTTTAAAAACTAGCGACTAATTTTGAATGCGCCGTTACATTGCATTTTTAGTATATGTGTTCGCGCGTTCTTTTTTTTTTTTTTGACTACATCTTTGATTATGCGACTCTTGTGATGAAACAGACTATAGATGTCGGACTTCTGGAAAAAAATATTATATAACAAAGAAAATGGCACGTGAACGCAAAAGAAAAAAGCGCACTTAATAAAGTTAATTGAAATACTAGAATTGATTGTAATTGTGTTTTCAAAGGTTTGAGCGCACCAAAAGCTATAAAATCGAGCTCGATGCTTTGGATGGTGCGCTTGTTCACTGGAAGTGTAGTTCAGGGCAGTATGCTCGCACTTGTATGTTCCGCTTCGCTCGCACGATAAAACCAAATACTTTACTGGTAATGTATTTAGTGAAACAAAGCTTTCCTTCTGTACATGTGCAATGCCCTCAGTTTTCGCGTGATTAAATGCTTGTTTATCATTATTGTTTTCGTTTCCCACTGCGATTCATTTCGTGCTCTTTTGTGTGCTACATGCATTAGAGACCAAGGTAACCCAGGAAAATTCTTTTCCGCGGATTTAAAAAAAAAAAAAAAACCTATGCAACTTGCCACGTGTGCCACAATCAATACAAAATATTCTAAGTTTCACATGTGACCCCTTGCCTGAGTAAACATTGTTGTTTTTCAAAAACAATTGCGATTCTATGCAATAACGTGGGGAAAATCTCGTTCTAAGCACGCGACCGTTGGCAGGCAGTGAATACTCATAATCGGCGCCGAGATGATTGAGAGGTGGAGTTTTTCTATCAACCCAGAGTTAGAATGTTTCCTTCTTTTTGTTGTAAGCAATCAGGAGACAACTTACACCAAATCTGAGGGTAATAGAGTACTATGAGCATTCAAACATAAGGGCCTGAGCAGTATATGTGTGTACAAGCTTTGGCTTTTGATGCACCCTTAACATTCTTAATCAGCGTACCATGTGCGTGCCTACACTATATTTTATACAACGTCAAACTCTACCCGTTTGCATTGTTTTCATTTATGCACACCACTACTTGCGCGCATAAATCACCAAATTAAAACTGGTGCAGGATGTCACAAACAATTTACAGGGTTCTTTTTTTTACCGCAAAAATAAACTACGCATCGCCTAACGCACATTCTCCGCCTAAAGGTAGCGATAGGTCAGAACCAGATGCCAATGTTTCATCCCGAACGGACACCTTATTCAAAATCTATAAGTGGTTTCCTGAAAATTAAATGAGAATATGGAGCCCATTTTTGCCCGTTTTCGGTTTCTGGTGCCACAGAGCCCCACGTATTTGAAAACTCCGTCGGCCGCCATTTTCCCATTGAACTTTTCAGAAAATCACTTATAAATTTCGAATAAGGTATCGGATCGGGCTGAAAATTTGACATCTGGTTGTGACCTCTAGCGCTACCTTTGGGCGGAGAATGAGCGTTCGTCGATGCCTAGTTTATTCTTGCGGTAAAAAAAAAACAACCTGAAATTAATTTTTGTGACACTTTGTACATTGTTTAAACTATGTGCAAAAGCTATCCACAGACCCAGAATCTTTGCCTGGCCATTCATTGCATTTATCACAGGATTCGCATTAAAATTAATTCTTATAATTTATTACTGTGAGTTAATTGTTAACCTCGGTATTTTATTTTATTATGACTCCCGCACCAGTCCTACTTTGGGTTTACCAAACTCAACATCTAAACCTGAGTGTCATTTTTTGTGTTTTCCAACATCGTGGTTTTGGTCAAAATAAACACCCAGCTACCTAAATGAGACACCTGACCGCCCAAAAAATAGTTAATTTGTTTTGATTTTTTAGGTAGTTAATTCCTCAAGCTAGAATTTCGGACACCTAAGTCTATCACGTCATCACGTTTTCCTGGAAATCTACAAAGAGCCAAAAACATGCACGACAAAAGGGCCGGCCCGTCATATTGCCACCCGCAGAGCAGACAAAGCAACGCTTGGTCATGGACTTCTAGAAGATTCGCGTTCATTCTTGCACCAGACGTAACTTTTGCCCTGCTTTCTTGTTCTCGCTAAATCTCACCCGCGGGCAGTGGAAGAAGCTAGAAAGATTGAATCACCGATCCGTGAGGGTCATCACATGCCTTCCCAACTTTATGCTACTCGAATAGCTGAGGCAAGAAGCTCAGAAGAGCCGTGTTGAGGACAGAGCCGACGCACAGAACATCGCTGAATTTCAACGAATGGAGCGGACCAGGCAAGGTCGTCGACGTCTAGAGGATTTGGGGTACGTCATAGGGAACAAGCCCCCACTTGAAGAGCCCCTTCAACCGTGGCAAGATGAGGCAGTCGCAGACCACCGGCCACTCCCTAAAGCCCTAAACGAAGGGAAGAGGGCAAGGGCTGCTAGACTACATGCAGCTTGGTGCGAGGAACATGGAAGAGTCGACGAGATACGCTATACCGACGCAGCAAGGACCGAGGGAGCCTCAGCAGCAGCATGGCACGACCCAAGAAGGAACAAGGGGTGGCCCGAAGCGCTACCGGAGGGCACATCCGTCAAAGGAGCCGAGCTCAGGACGATTCTTGCGGCGATCGAAGACATCTTAGCATCTCAGCAACGGCAAGTAAAGCCAGAATTTTCACGGATTCTCAGGAGGCGATCATCGCGACCAGATGCAGCAGTGCCAAAGACCGCACGACTAAAAAGATAAAAAAGATGGCGACGGAGCTTCGAGAAAGGGGCACCGAGTTGTACATAACGCGGCTTCTTTGACACAGTGGAATAGCCGGAAACGAGAGGGCACGCAGGGCCGCAGTGGAGGCAGCATATTATAGCTCCACGCTTGGCCCGACCTCTCCATCCGGCAGGCACGAGACGGTAGATCCGGAGGAGCAGGCCGAACTCGCCAGGCAGGCGAGGAAGGCCTACCTCAGAGGTCTCCTATCGCCACAAGAAGACGAGATGCTAGCAGGCTACAGCCGATGGGCTTCCGTCCGGGTACGTCGTATCAGGACAAAGACGGCTTGCACTCCAGCGAAACTGGCGAGCTTTGGCTCGCAGGAACCAGAAGAAGCAAAGTGCAAGACCTGCACGGGAAACAACATGGCGACATTCCAATACCTTCTTGGGATCTGCAAAGGTCTAGATAGACATAAACAAGAAGCCCTCGAAGTCGTCCGTGAGGAAGAACGACCGAGGACGCTAGACGAATGGGCCCGACCCAGAGGCTCGCCACAACACCGCAAAGTGCTCCTCCACTCTCTGATGAATTACATCAGAATATTGGGGACACATAACCTCATATAACCTCACCGTATTCATCTTCATAACCCCCCCCCCCCCCCCCAACCCAAAAAACCCTACCCCTCCTCCTTAAGACCTACTCGGCCGAGGCAGGCGATCCTCCTCTACATATTAAAGACATCTTCCACTCGCTCACTCACTCTCGTTCTCGAAAGAGCCAGTTCATCCTCGCCCCGAGCGCGCGACGCTCGAACCTCCTTTGCCGAACTTTCGAGATAGTGACGCACTGTAGATAAGCAGCTGCCCGCGACCTTGTCGTGTCAGTCTCGCTCTCGCTCTCTGTTACGCTGCCGAATCGCCACTTGATTTTCTGCTGCGTCGACGCTCTTTCTTTTTACTTATTCTGCTTGGCACAAGTTCGCCGATTAAACCTTTATTTTTCAGTTTACTTTTCGTCCCAAGGTATTGGTTCGTCCTCTCGTCACCTTCATTCGCGACAATATAAATTTGATCACATTGAAATATATGTAATTGGCCTCTGAAATCTCCGATACCGGCGCACAGGCAATTTTATACTTTGCAACGCGTCGGTGGTTTTATTGTGCATGTGCCTCGCCGTTTGGCTCAGGACGATTTTCGCCTTTTGTTCTGCCCACATTTGCTGGAGATGTGAGCTCGGAGCGTAGGGAACTGGCCCCCTTGCACGAGATCTGGCGCAGCCGTGCGCGTTCCAAAAAAAGCTTGTGGAGAGAAAAACAAGCAAGGGACCAGGGATGTCAAATTGAGGATATATAAAAAATACCCCACTGTATTGAAGCGCCACCAAACACAATTTCTCGCATTGATGTACAGGCCTGGAAGGTGATCCCACCGCCATCTGTTGGTTCAGAATCCCTCTAATGAAAGGTGGGGTTGCACCTTAAGACTACAGTCGTGCACGTTTTTTTGTCCAGTGTGTTGATTTATTATAATGTTCTTGTTTCTTTTCTTTATTTTTGTTTATAATGAAATTGTACGAAACCGTTGTTTGGAACCTAATGGTTAGTTTTTGACGATGAGACAGCGCCGTTTTTGTTGGTCTAGTGGTGATATATTCCCCGGAAGCTTAAGATTGCAGTCGTGCACGTGTCCTTTTGCTTGATGCCTTCAAATTTGGAACCTGCTGATGACCAGGTATGTGAAGAGAAGAAGAAACACTGTCAAACTAAATCCTTGTTGTGCTGTTCTGAGGTGGTGTTGTTCAGTCCTTTTAGCTCCTTGTCTCTGGGTTTTTCTACTATGATTTGTTACCAGCTCGCCTGCGTCTTTACTCTAATTTATTTAAAGGAGGTGCGTCCACTCAACTTTTTATACCGTCGCCTGAAATTGTTCTGTTACTAATTTCAACCTACTTTCCACAAGTAACGTTGGTGCAATTATATAATGTGCCAAGAAAGCGCCGACATTAACAAATTTTGACCGGTTAATTGAAATATTGGGTTGCTAGATTAGGTGGCTGAAATTAACACACGCTGTTCAGAGCTGGGGTATTCCTGATGTAGACGTTTCTCTAACTGAATTAACTTATAATTTAACTTAATTTTGCTCAGGGCAAACACAATAAACTTCAACAAAAATCGTCTCGTACCAAAGAGAAGTCGGAGCCCCGTTTCTGTGAACTCACACTATCTTTCTGAGTTCGCAGCAAGTGTTCCTCTAACAGTTTATAAATATGAAATCCCGTCTTTTCAAAGGGCAGATTCCCGAGGAAGCAAATAATTTCCTTACAACGACCTTATAAACGCAGTCGCGAAATTTGTCAATAGGCACTGAACTCGGAACATCCGCCACAGTTCGTCCGCAATATGACGCACGCGGCACGCTTCGCGAAACTTCAAAACCTGCCAACATTTCGAAATAAAACTCAGAAAGTAAATAAATATCGGACGGAAACGTGAGAATACTCATAAAGTAGAAAAAAAGCGAAGAACCATAAAGAGACGAACGGGCGACCGACCGAGTGATACTGGGACGATTTCCCTCTCCGGTAAACAGAATCCAAATCGGCTTATGAGATCTATCCGCGGGGGACGGGCGGCATGGATGGCGGCGAGAGAAGCGAGCGAAGGTTCAATAGAGCTCCGTTGAGCAATTGCAGACGCGAAGCGTGCCGGGACGGAAAAACCCGTGCCTAACTCGGGCAGCGAGGGCCTTCCTTTCCAAGAAGCCGGCTTAGGCATCGCTGCAAGCTGCGTTCATCGTGGAATGCGCGCTGGCGAACCGGAGCGTGTCAAAGCTTGCTGCGGAACGAGAACTCTCCGTAACATTCTTTCCGAAACCAAAATCTAAATTCGCGGGGACGAAATTTTCTAAAGAAAAAACAAGCATTGCTACGAAAAGTGGGGATAGAGACGGATGGAGAGACACGTTTGTCTCTGTTCCTCTTTCGTACTCTGTCGCCCGTACTTAGGCCGGGCAGCGCGCGTGTGTGTCTTCAACGGCCTGGTGGGGATTAAAACGAACTCGGCCATGCAATCACCAGACACGCTCGTTGTAGGTAAATAATTTTTGTCGTGGAAAAGAGAAACAAATGTTTAAAAATATTTGCATTTGAGCCGATTTGGAGTTAAATGTTGTTTCAGCTAGAGCTCTGAAATCTGTTCTTTATGTCACTTTTCAAGAAACTTCAAGGCGCATCCGGAGCAGGGGAGGCATTTCTTTTTGTTCTTTTTTTTTTTGAACACGGAAGCTTGTAGAAGCAATGTTTTGCAAGCACTTGGGTGAGGACGTCTAGTAAGAAATGATTTTGGAACAAAGGCAGGATTCATTGGCCTGTACTGTGTTTTAAAATGACCCAAAACTATAGGTATCTAGAAAGCCTGACGAAGTCAGGGCGAATAAACAATCTCCACATTCTCTTGTTTTTATCATAGATCTGTAAAGCTGTAACGAAAACTACTCCTGTAGTGGAAAACCTTATGTTCATTCAGGGCTCCTCCCCGAGTGGTAAAACGTGGGAGCCGTCAATATGCTGTGTTCGTAATTATAAGAAAGCGCCAATGACGTTTTCGGGCTCTGACGCGTACTGCACGAACGTGTTCTAAGTTTTTAAATCATACATGGGGATGCAGAAATGATGAGGCTTAGCACACTCCAACATACATACTCAAGCAAGCAGTTTCCTAACTTCTGTGCCATGGACACCGTGCTTGTTTATGAAGGAGGATATTTGCTAAAATGAGCATTCAAACCATAAACCAAAATATACAAGTATGTTATCCCTGTGAAATACTTTCTTCATCAAGCATGAATGTGTGACTCTCGTATGTGATACTAAGGGCCGGTTGCACCAACGCCGCTTAGCGCAAAGCGGAGCTTAGCCGGGAACCTAAGCTGAGTTTCGGTTTCGTTTGGTTGCACCAAAATCGCTTATCGCTAAACCTAGCACTAAACTACGTTTATCGTAAGCGCTCAACATTGGACGCTTTGCTTTTGGTTGTTTCGTAATCCTGGATTTAAAACATGGCGGCTGGTTTGTGGCGGTCGACGCGGTGGACGAAATTGGTTGTACAAAGTGTTTTAGGCTACAACAGCGTGAGAGTCTCGACAGAATGACCTTCGATTGTGAAAAGGATGCAAAATATTGTCGCGTGAAGTGTTTATCGAACCGTGTTTTCAAGTTGGCTCTCCACTCTCAGTGCGTGTTAGCCCTAACCGAGATATGTACGGAGCTGTGGGGCTCACGTCTGTCTTCCCGTTGGTTATTCTGTCAACGAGCTTATTGGTATGTATACCTTAGTGATTTTCGGATAACTGTAACGTATTGTCATTTACCAGCTTGTTTATTTCTACTTGCAACGCATATCCTTCAATCCGATCAGCGCGTTGAATAGTGGCAGTACATGATCTCGGCACTCAGCTGATTGTCGACACTTCTGCCGTTTGCATCAGATTGCGGAGCTTTTAAATTATAAAACAGCGAAAAGTAAATTTCTTTCGTTTTCTGAGTTTCGAGACAATCTTGAGTGAATTTCCTTGTCTCGCGAGTAGAATCTTGGCTTCAGAAAACTGTATCGTTCCATAAACGTAACTTCTCTGGTGATCGCGCTTTTTAGGAATATTTCGCTTTCTGCCTTTCATTCGTGGCGACGACAACTTCTATTCGTGGCGACGACAACTCGACGACTTCTATTTCACGATTTCCGGGCATTTTCGCATCTGCCGTAGCGAGTTCGTCACTGTTTTGAACTTCATCGGTCTCAGGCATGACTTGATTTTAGTAGTAATCTTACCTGCCTACTTATTCTCGATGATGTCTTCAGCAATGTAGCGAGTAAAGCGTCCTTCTCGCGTTCGGTGAGATTTGGGGCCCCCGATGGATCCTTTATTTCAAAATGTGAGCACGAAAACTACTGTCACTGTCAAAATATTCTGTTATCAACCGATATTAAACACACAATCACAGATGTAAAGAGCATTTGTGTTTATTTAAAGCGTTGACTCCTGTTTTTGAAAGTTAAGCGAAAAAAATAATTGAATTTGGAGACCTTTAATTCGTTACTCACCGAATAAATACAGCGAAAAGCAGACGCCGACGACGGCTACTACAGCAGGGTACCTATGTTGGACAAATGTTTCGTTTCTCCTAAAAGAAACGGAAGTGACGACATCGCGTCTGATTGGTTGAGGCTCGAATGACGAAAGTTCCCTATGAAAATGTCGGCGGAGACGGCGAACCGCCCCCACCGGAAGTGACAACAAAGTGACGTATCGTTTCCTCGGTGTTTCGTCTCAAAAGGGAACGAGTCTGTCGATGGTCCCTTCGAGGTAGCGAAATTGGAAACACGGCGTCTCGGAGGCAGAGCGACAGTTTTCTATTGTGGAACTTCTTTTTTTCTCCGGAAAGGCTCAACCGGCAGCACCGCGATGCCTTTGAACTCCCGGAGGAGACTTTTCGGAGGCTGTACCGTCTCGCCAAGAATGTGGTCCGTTGGTTGTGCGACGAACTGCGCGAGGAGCCAGAGTTGAGGAGGCTGCGAGGTTCGTGGACGGTGATGACTGTGGAACAGCAAGTGTTGTGCGCACTTCGCTTTTACGCCACGGGGAGCTTTCAGGGCATGGTGGCGAGCGACGAGCACATAGCGAGGCATCAGGCTACAGTCAGCATCGTTGTGCGGGCTGTGTCCCTCGCTATTGTGCAGTGTCTGGGCTGTGGTCTGGGGTCCGACGCGGCTGAATCGACTTTCCCCAGACTACCGGCGAGAGGGACGACGTCGAGAGGGGCTTTCAACGGCTCGGCAGGATACCCGGCGTCATCGGTTGCGTCGACGGGACGATGATCGCCGTCGTCGGCCCGTCACAGAACGACCCCACCGTCACGAAGGTGGCGTATTGGTGCCGCAAACAATACTACGCTCTAAACGTGGTGGTGGTAAGTACGATCACAGATATACTACGTCTCACCTTGGCATGAACTAACTGAGAAAACTGCAAGCGCGAACGGCTTGACTGGAGCACTCGCTGCACGAGCGCTCGTGCAGCCGCGGGGCTTTATCCAAAGCAGCTAGGCTTCGCGCTCTATAGGTCAATGCCCGTTCTTAATGGGTTTGAAAAAGAGCGTAACGCTAGTACGGTGCGGATATGCCATTTTATAAATGAGAGTTATGGGTTGTTAGTAATCGTTCATCCTCCGCACAAGCGTTTGTTCGACGAAGGGAGGGAGGGTTTGTTAGCTGAAAAGCTTTCGATCTCTGTTTGTTTTCATGTCGTGTTAAGCTTTTAAGCATTAGTCCCTGTCCTGCATGGTAAAGTGTAAACTCTCCTTTGAAGAAAAAGACAAATTTGCCTAAACTATTACGTGTATCAAAGGAAGTGGCTATTTATCATATAATTTTAATCTTTGTAACACAGACAGCGCTCTGTCTGTGTCCTTCATCCAGTCCGTCGTTTTTTTTTTTGCGCTGTTTTAATATTTTAAGTTCGTAAACCATATACTTTATGGTGGTGTGTTGGTCAGCATGTAAATAGTGTTTGACAGGGCCCCATGAGCAATGAGTGCAATCAACTATTTGTGGATTCAGTTGAATTAATGCCGACATATGTCTCACTATTGCAGGTGTGTGACGCCGACTGCCGGGTCATGAGCATTGACCCACGGTATCCTGGGTCGGTGCACGACTCCTTCGCGTGGCGCTACTCGTGGCTCCGGAGCAACTTCGAGCAAGGCCGGCTGATAGACGACGGCAGGTTCCTGCTCGGTAAGCATACTACATTTGTTGGTTCTGTACATGATGGCTCTGCACCACTTATAAGCTACAATATCACACATACTGTTCCGAACATGGATAACTGGCATGTGCTCTGGCCATACCTGTGACACGTCTCCTTGGAAACACTCCGACACAGCTGTCAAGTACAGGGGGGAAAGGTTGCAAACAGCAGCTTTACCTGCTTAGTTGTCAACAATTTTAAAGGGATACTACAACGAAATTTCGGTGCTTATTTTTTGGTCTATACGTGTTCAAAACAGCAGTATCACATCGGACACATCCATATCTTGTTAAAAAAGACACAAAAAGGCATTTAAAAAAAATCAGGCGAATAGCAAAGAGCAAAGAGAGATAACTGTCTTGCCTAGAACTATACATGCTTTGAACCTGACGTCATCCCGACAGCTCTACGGCCAGCAGAAGAGAAAAGGGGAGGGGGGGAACTCCACACTCAACGGGACACTCTTTTGTGCGTTCCAAGATTATAGAAGATTAACCCGTCACTTAAAATTCACACAAAAGCAGCTTTGGGGTTAGTTGCGATGGCCTGATGCTGGCATGCTTCGACCGCTTTGGTTGCTGGAACAGCTAGGGCATCCTGACGTCGTCTGCCTCGCCGCAGTTTTGCTCATCCCGAGATAAACTACATCTCAATTGCACCGGATGTGACGTGCTCTCTGCTGGCTGCTCTCCGAGCGCTTGCCAGTGTGGGCTATTTATAACGAAAACTACAGCCATCAGGCTCAAAATACAAGTGTGTGATTGTCATTTACGGGTATTGTGGATCATATTCAGCCTATTTCTGAACACGACGGGTATATTTCAAATTTCGTTGAAGTATTCTTTTAAAGCGAACAGCATTAATATCATACATTTCCTTCTCTGACTGTGCAGGTGACAGCGGCTATGCTTTGCAGCCTTGGCTCATCACCCCTGTCTCTGGATACCATGCGGCCTCCACCGCTTGCGGCCGGTTTAATAAGGCACATTCTTCGATGAGGTCGGTTGTGGAGCGCTGCATTGGGCTGTTGAAAAGCAGATTTCGGTGTCTGCAAAGGCACCGGACTCTGTATTATCATCCAACAACAGCCACTGTCATTATATCGGCGTTTGCAGTGCTCCACAATATCTGCCTTCATAGAGGGAACCAGAACCGGAGCCAGACTCTGACCCTGACGAGCCAGGGTTGGAGTCTGGGCCGAGCTCGGACGGTTCTGAGTCGAGCTCGGTGGGGTCAGTGGCAGATGACGAGAGGCTGGCTCCTGCCCACCCTCGGGTCAGCCTCTCGGGCATGGGGAGGGCTCTGAGGCAGCGCCTTGTTGCGCAGTTCCGAACCCGCCACAGCCGTGCCTCCCCGGAGCCCCACGCAAGCCACGGTGGCAGTCTCGCCCATCAGGGACACCACCAGCGACAGCAAACCCCTCGTCGTCCTCACCTCGACTGACGCTCTCGCCACCAGAGAAGCCCTCCCCGTGGCAGCATGTACTTCGTTTGTTGCTCCACAGTCATGGCCGTCCATAAGCTCCACAGTGTCAACTCCAGCGCCTTGCGCAGTTCGTCGCACAACCACCGTGCTACCTTTACGGACATGTAGTACTGCCTCCGAAAAGCTATTCGGTGCACCACGGTGATGTAGGTAGGGCCTTTTTTTTAATTTGCAAGCAGGGTGCATAAAATGCGCGGAACAATAACAGAAGGTTTCGTAGGGTTATGTAGCTAGCCAAAGGGGCATCTGGCTCGCCCTTGCAGGAAACTGAGAAATCAATGAGGCTAATGGTGAGACCCATTTTCCTTTTTTTACTGCAATATATTGTTTGTATCGGGTTTGGACATCAATTCATTTTCTCTACACTTCCATTGCCCTGTTCCAATTTACAATCTATTATGGCTACCACAGAGCCAGGTGTATTACTCGATAAACGCATATTGGATTTATGTCAGTTTGAATGTATAAAGAAGACAACAAGCAGTTTGTCTTTGAAAGTGCTTTTCTTTTTTTTATAACAGTGCCGTAACGTGAAAAATAAACATGTTTGAAAACACAAGTTGCAATACTTTCTTTCAAGTGAAATTTAGCATGGACTACTAAACACTGTATAAATTCTTTTTCATTATCCAGGATATATCACAGACATTATTTCACACTTCACTTAATTCAGCACACGGCCATTTCGTTTGTGTTTTGTCACACATGGAAGCATGACAGGTTCCATAGTAGAGGCATATTGAGATCAACAATCATATAAGAAAACACGCAAACAAAAAAACACAGGGGCACAGACGAAGGAAACAGGACAAGACGCACTCTCAACTGAAGTTTATTGAAAAGTCGACTTCAGCGGAGAGTGTGCCTTGTCCTGTTTCCCTTCGTCTGCGTCCCTGTGTTTTTTTCGGCGCTTTTTTGTTTGAAATGAATCAAGTGTCCCAAATCTCCACTTTATTGCGATATAAGAAAAATGGCAAACCCAGAGGCCAGTTTCAGGCGGAAGGCAAGTTGTGGCTAGAGTGCAGACCTCTTGGTTTCAATTAAAGAAAACTACAAGTATGAAATTCCGATGGCACAAGCCACTTGACACCTTTGATGAAAAAGCACACACTACATATTGCTGTCCTACAAACATGAGGAATGGCTAGTTTTAGCATATATTTGTCATACCTGTTGCCAAGAGCATATTACTAACTTTCTTCACTGGTTGTCAAGAGCATATTACTAACTTTCTTCACTGAAACGCTCCGCAGCCCGCGCCCGCGCCTTCGACACCCGCACGGTTCAGTAGCGTTTCAAACCATCCGGCTCCTTCCTCTGAGGCCCGAGGATGTTGAGCCGGGAGGTTAGCTCGTTCCAGAGACGAACTTTGTCGTCTCTAGACAGCGCCGGGCTCAGCTCAGTTGCGCGCGCCGCGTACCAGAGAGGCCACATTCTCCTGTTTCTTGAGCCGTCATCAGCGACAATGGTTTAAACTAGGCGCTCATCCGCGTCCCGCATGTTGTTCTAACCATTTATGCGAGTTTACTCCATCTAATATTTTCTGTAACCGCTACAAAATCAGTTGTTTATTTCAATAGAACACGTGTATTTTTTTAGTTTGACAAGTTTCTTTAAAATAGAGCGATGTGAAGGTCACCGCCGCGAGGGATTGGCTGCCATCGCTTCACTAAAAGCAGGAAATGCTCCTCCGGTTGCCAGAGAAACGGACGCTTGCGTAGGGACTAGGTTCCAGATAAGTACGACCGGGAAAGCGTAGGTACGGCAGGGGGACAGCGTAGCTACTTCCGCTCTTCGGGGGTTGGCTCTTGACACCTCTCAAGTGAGTGACAGACGCCAATCTTGCTATGTCGTCACGGCGTCAAAGAGGGCGGTTTCGCGGTGCGCGCCGTTGCTCGGTTACGCCACTCCTGCCGCTACGTCACTTCTGTTTCTAGTTTCTCGAAAGTCCAACATAGGTCCCCTGATCTCGTCCATTTAAAGCAACGTTGATTTAAAGTGAGTTTCCTTTTAACTAACCTAAAATTTGTCTTATTAAACTATTGTTTAAACTAGTGACATAATTTAAGATAATAAATAAAAACTAATATGTTGTCAATAACTATCGTCACCTACGAGCCTCACGTACCAAATACGAGTGGTGGCAGCCTCAGGGCTGATTTCAGCCGATTTAACGCGCGCTTTTCATGTGAACACTTGCGGTCACTTCAACTTGAAACTTTACCCAGACGAAACTTAATTTAACTTTCCTTTATTGAAGTTTCCGCTACATTTCCTGGAATTCTGCGTTCCTGGCTTCCCCATGAAGCGTATCACCGCGTTATAACTAACGAACCTCACCCGCGGAAGCCAACCCATTGAGAGATGGACGACGACTTTTACGACGAGTACGAAGACCTCTACGCCGACGAGCTCGAGTTGGCGGACGAGCTACATTGTGAGTTGCCGACCACGTTTACTAGTGTCAAATACTGCGTAGTCTGTCTTGTTATGTACATTTAGATTCGACGTTTGCACGAACGCGCGATCGCCAGTTTTTTCCGTATACTGCTGACAGCCTGGCTGGTCTCAAATTGACCAGTGTGGAGTTGGTACACCCAGTGCACCCCACACGGGTGGTGCACGAAAGCACCCAATGTCAGAAGCCCCGTGTCAAATGCCCCGCGGCAAACGCCCTGCCCTTTTTGCCCCGCTTTCAAAAGCCCCAGTTTCAGAAGCCCATGACGCGAATTCCCCGTGTCGGGTGGCCTGGTCCTAAGCGCGAGGGCGGAGCATTCTTTAATTAAGAGACGGAAAATATGCATGCGAGCTTGTGTAACATAATCATGCCGTACCCGGGACTCATGTAAAGAGTAACTGGATAAAGCTTCTCGTTATTCGCTATACACATTCACGTCTTGTGACGTTACAAGTGAGAACAAACAGAAAATATCAGTCACTGGCAAGACATTTAAAGTGAATGAATAACCATTGAACCAAACCTTTCGTCGGCTCTCAAGCACGCGCGGATTCACAGTTCTGACGAAGTGGGTTCTGTCAAAACTGTTAACCTGCAGCTTGTGGTGCCATACTTATTATGTATACAGCACCAAACACCAGTTCCATTCTTCTTACGTTGCTCTAACAAAAATATATTTTTATCCATCTATATAGATGAAGTCTATAATCTATGTCTGAGTATACCCTTAAGACAGCGGAGTGTATCGCCGGTTTTGCAGACTTATGCCATTGGCCATTGTAATTTGTATGTCATTCTAAGTTTCTCTGCGGTTCAAGTTAACCTTATTTTGTAGTTTCTTTACTTAAAAGACCCTTTGTAGACTCTCGATGGATTAGGTTAAGACTAGGGTTCGGAGTTTTCAGTTTAAACCGATAAAAATACGCCGAATCCTTTTCGGAAATTCGGCTTGAGCGAAAAAGGTCCGTTTGAAAGTTCGGTGTTTTCGTTTTAAAACGATAAAAACAAATAAAAATATGTCGAATCCATTTTATAAAATTCGGTGTTAATTGAAAAAGGCCACTTTGACCTTCCAGTCGTACCGCAGAGCCGTGGCAAAGAAGTGGAAGGACAGTGTCTATCGAAACGTGTCCGAATGTATGGGATACAGGGATGCCATCACAACGTTATGGTTTAATGTGTGCATCATCGATCGGAACGTGAAGTCCGAAATGCCCCATGACTTCGCCATGTTTGAGCGTGCTTTCAAACTCGTTGTAACGGAGACTGACTTGATGCAAGCTCTGCAGCCAGAGTTTAGTGAGTACACGAAATATGTCGTGCTTCAAAACGTCGCACCGTGTCTCTTTTGGCGGTCAGATTTGGTTTATTGGCCGATTTTGGCTCAAGCAGCGCTTCACCTCCTCAGCCTGCCAGTGTCCAGTGTTATTCTCGAAGCTCAGGGTCATATTGACAGGAAAGAAAGAGTGCGGATCAACGAGAACCTGGGAAAGTACACGTGTGTTTACTATAATAAGATCACATAATCCTGATGTACAGAAGGTGAAGTTCTATGTTTTTTGCGCATAGGCTTCATATCTGACTTGTCTGTACTTCTATTTTTTTTTTCTTGTTTCTTTGACAGTGGCACACATTTGCCAAAAGTGTCCATTTCTTTTTCAATGTATCTCTACCGTTATTCTTTGAGTGATCACAAATATCAGAGCTACAAGGATCATCTGATCCTGTGTTCGTTGGTGTTTATTTCATATTCACCGAAAATTTAATTTTAAAATAAACACCAAAAAAAGTATGCCAAACTTTGAAAAAATAAAAACCGAAAATGCGGAACCCTAGTTAAGACATAGAACGATGCTGGTAGAAGCGTGAAGAGGGTGGGACGGGGGCAGTGAGGACGGGGCTTTTGGCACGAGGGAAATACGGGACGGGGTAATTGAACGCGGGGTTTTCGAAACATGGGGCTAATGACGCGGGGCTTTTGCGACAGGGATTCTGCGTGTGGGACAATTGTGCTACACCGCTCCTCATAAGTCATTATCTTGCATGTGGCGCCATAGCTTCATGCTGGTGGTCAATCCTACTTGCTCTTGTCAAGTAAAACGAATTTGGTGGTGCTAAATACTTGCTGCAGAAGGCAAGCGCTCAGCAGCAAGGCTGTCACAATGGCAGTTGATGTGACGTCGGTGCATAAAATTTGATCACTCACACTAACGTGCATGAGTAAAATGCAGGAAAAGAGTAATGCTGGATAACAGAAAAAATGAAACAGAGGACGAAACACCGCTGCACCAAGAAACATGAAAAGCAGTTTTTTCCCTGCCGGAGAGAGGGAATCTGTTCCATCCCTTTCTCTTGCAAAGGAGAATATATCGGGCAAACGGGCCGGTGACTAAATGACCCCCTGAGAGAGTACTTCCGAGAGGTCGCTGATCCCAGCGAGAATTCGATACACCGGATAGCAGCACATGCGGAGGACGTCCGCCTAGGTTTAGGAAAACGCACATCCTCGGGTGCCATCTTCAGAGATTTTGGAGGGAAGTAATTGAATTATTTGCAATAAAAAACTCTGGCATCAATGTCTTTTCCCCCTCGCTCGCCCTCTTTGATAGAGAGATGGATCTTGTGTGTTTGGAGCTTTCCGCGGTGACTGGACGACCTTGGTGAGCGGCCCGTCCCCAACAGGTCGACACACCCCTCTGCCCTTCCCACCCGTCCTTCCTTCTTCTGACTTCCCCCCTCTTCCTCTGCCTTTTCCCCCTTTCCCTAGGAATGCGCGGGGGAAGGGTCGATCACTCTTCATGGAATAAACTTTGTTGCGAGTGTAAAGAATGTACTCGTCTGTGTTTCATCCTTTTTATGTTTTATTCTTTCTGTTATCTAGTATACTTTACCAACACGCTCAGGAATATAGAGTAATGCTGATTTCGTGTTCACGCGAGTCGCATACCCAGCATTGTAAATCCGAGGCTCTGTCTGAAGGTACCCCTTGATGTGGAATTTTATCGAGGGATTTTTATACCTCACAATGGCTGAAGAACCAACACCGTTCAACATGCAAGTATAAAATTACGCCCGGTGATGGTGTAGTGGAATTTGCATCACTCGTTGGTTTGCAACTTTGATGCATATTCTGTGTCTGCCATAGTGCAGGATGGAAACCATAAAACTAATGTGGTACCTGTGCTATTTTATTTTTGTTTGGTTTGTTTTTCCACCAGCGCATGAACCAGCTTTGCCGACGGAGCGGGTGTTGTTAGGGCGAGACGATGGCCTGGACTCCGATACTCCACGCACGACGACAACCATTTCGGCAAAGAGAATGTCCGATCAGCTCGTCGACGACTCTCCTCCACGAACACCCACACCCTCCCTCCGTAAGTTATGTCAAGTCCATATAAATTTTTTCTTCTATCCTGTGGGGCTTAGAAGTGAAGAAATCTATATCCCCTCCGCCTTCATATAGGCATCTCAGATGAGCTATTTATTTTTTATTTTTTTATAACGCACATTTCAGGTGCAAAAAGCATTGTTATTGTTTTTTCATCTTGCAACTGAATTTTAGAAGAACATGGCATTTCTGCTGTTAAAAGACTTTGCAACTGCCGCTAAGTGCAGAATGTTTACTCAAATAAAAAAAAAAAAAATTGCCATTTGGACTTTTTTTTATTGACATTTCAGATTCAGATTAGTTTTCAGCCTTTGTCAACTTCAACATTGTCAAAGCTGTTGGCACGAGCGCATGGCTTCATCTAGCACCTCATCTGTACGAGAACACATGCAAATGAACCGCAAGATCACGCCACACGCTCACGTCAGAGGCTTTGACAGCGTTGTGCATTGAGTATGAAACTGAGCCGATAGAATAGAGAAAGGTAAAAGAGAATGAGTTGCCAAAGTCACAGCTGGAAAGTGACAGTGTAATATAAAACGCATAAACCAGGGTGGTACGTCTATGATTCTGCGTTTTCGGTTTAAACAGATAAAAACTGACCAAATTAATTTTTCAGAATTCGGTTTTAACTGTGAATGCTCCGTATCATTGCGCAGCCGAGAGACTTTTTTGTGTATGTGTTTGTGGGGAGGGGGAAAGCCTCATTGTGTGACTTTGTGATGTGCTTCCTTTTAGAGTTGTCAATTATCTTCCGGATTCTTCTGCTTCAATCAACAGTCTTTTTGGGGGTGAAATTTTTGTTCTCTGTTGTAAACGGGCCTTATGTGCCAAGTTCCCAGTCCTTTAGAGATGAGGTTTGGATTGTTTTCATTGTCCAAAATGTGCCACAACTTCTGGACCAATGACAAGGTTCCTGTATTGCAACCGGACTTTCGTGAGTATGTGAAGTAGGCAGTGTCTCGAAATCTGTCACCGGTTGTATTTTGGCACTGGCATTTGACTGGTTGGTTAGCTTTAGCTAGCGTACTGTAAAATACTGTGGAAGCGCCCACTTCATTCAAGTGCCCACTATTAACATTTCCAAACTTGGGAATTCTGCCAATTGTACGTTAAGCACCCAATTTAACCGGACAAGTGCTCATGCCTAGATTAACGCTGTTTTCAGTGAAAGTGGGGTGGGCGCTCCCCCGGTATGTTACGGTACTACCTCAGATGAGCAACTTGCGAGTTTGGTGCTCGTATGACAGGGAAGCCTTGAACGGTTCTGGTAAATGGTGAGAGGTCATTCCCCAATCTGACTGTGATAGACAGAAAAGAACTTACACACACTGGTATAGATAACCTCGAAAGCTGCATATGTGAATTTATTGCAATTGAACAAACTAATTGCAATACCAGTGAAATGAAAGGTTCCTTGTTATGTTTACCCTGGTTAGAGCAGATGTGGATTTCTACCTAGTCTGTACTTGTCCGTGCAGATTTTGTCATTTATTTAATGTTGTACTCGCTACCGTGGAAAAAACAAATGCTACTTAAAAATAATTGTCGTTAAATTTAAAGGGAAGCTGAAACACTTCTTGAAAAAAACGAGTTAGAGGTGAATTCTGGCGTATTTTTATCCCGTGAATCTGAATATCACGTTCGTTTTCCTCGAAGATGTAATCAAATGCGAAAAACGCGAAAAACCTCCGACCAGTCGTGACGTCATACTAGGATCTTTGGGCCGCCAAGCGTGTGTCGCTCGTGCACGACGGCAGTCGTGACGTCTCTTTCTGACCTTTTTGAAAATAGCAAGAGTGCGCGTGCATAGCTTTGACAGGCGCTGAAGATTGCGCGAGAGCAGAGATTCCGAAAACTCCTAGTGTAACGTCACGCCCCGGGAAGGAGGGGCTTCAGCGGTACTTCAAAAATTAATTTCTGAAGCCTCCGTGCATCAAATCGAAAAAAAAAATCTCGGTATTCCTGATCCTGGAGGTAGAATGAAGGCCATTGAGGTGTTTTTTTCTCAAATACAGAACCGCTTCAGTTTCCCTTTAAGGCCCAATTTCATAGATTCTGGATTGTCACCTTTCATATTGCAGTGGCACACTCCTTGTGACAGCACTGTGCTAGACACATCGATTTGTAAATGTTTTCCCAGTGCTGACAGAAAAACTTGCCAAACAAAGACCCTATACAGTTTTGGGTTGAATAAATATACCACACATATTACAGAAAAAAAATTTTTGGTGTAATACTATTTACTGACAAAAATTTACTTCCTAAATAAAATCCAAAGTAGACAAAACTTCCCTCCCCCCATCTACTACTTTCTTTTCTTGCTAGCCACAACGAAATTTATTTTTCCATTATTGAAGTACTACCGAAATCTCGGCTGTGACAGCTTTCCTGAAGGCGTAAATTTTTCTCTTAAATAACTCCGATTTATTTTAATTATAACAACCCCCCAGAATCCGTCCGGAAGAGGCTAAAACTCAACGATGAGCCGACAGCAGACGACTTCTTCCTCGGCCCCGACTCTCCACAAGAACTGATGATGGACGAGGGTGCAGATGAGAGGAGCAGAGCCAACTCGAGACGTCCGCTGTCTAGGCAGCAGAACCTGTCGCAGTCAGAGCCACTCTTCAGCGAGACGCAGTTTGAACCAGACGATGTGCAAGCGGATCACTTTGGCGGAACATCGACCGCGACGTCGTCTGCTGCGTGCTGGACAGATGAGTCTCCGTACGCCCTCAGTTTAAGACTCAGGGTCCACGGAGGTCGGCTCAAGTTTGTGGGGCTCCGAGACGAGACGTGGTGTGACAATGTCGAGGTGCGCTCGTCGGTTCTTGTCCGTCTGCTTCCGTTCCTCACCGGGTCCCGCCAAACGGTCGCCCATTTTCTTCCTTGCAGGATCTGCACGTTAGAAGCCACAAAGGAAACCTGCTGTCCCGGCCGTTCTGGGACATCTGGACAGAAGCGCGGGAGGAGGTACAGTGAAACCCGTTTGTAACGAACCCACGTACAGCGTATTATTGTCGATATCGAACGCACAGATAATTTAAATAAAAATGCATGTAAAAAGTAATTTTTATGACGAACAACATATTGGCTATATCGAACTTTTTCCCCCGGGAAGGTTTCCAAATACGTGCAAACAATCATCTTCTAGCCCGTCCCTCCCCCCCCCCCCCCCAAAGGAAAAAAAAAAGAAAGTAGGAAAGAAAGTTTTAAAAGCTCAAGTTGCGAACATAATTGACCGAAGAGAAGCGATTCAGAGGGGCAGAAAGCTAAAAAAATACACTGCACGCACGCACAGAAAAAGAAAAATCTTTTCATCCCAAAGCGGTTGCCCACGAAGCGAATCATAAGGGGAGATAAGCTAAAATAACAAACTCTGCACACATGCAAAAAAAAAAAATCTTTCCAGCGCGTTGTTACAAGGCTGAAGCGAAGAGATGAGAAAGAAAGAGACGCTCTCGCCTCACAACGAACGCATCGTGGAAGTTCGTTGTAAATGTTTTTTTGCTATATCGAACTGATCGTAGCGTTTCCTGCTGTTCGTTATAAATGGGTTTGACTGTAGTCACCGAGTCTCTTCTCTTCACCACTCTTCTAGTTGACATGCCCTGTCTTTTGCTAGCTTCTTTGCCTAACGATCGTGGCAGGGATGCCGGGAGGTGGGGGGCGGGGGGGGCCAGAGCCCCTTAAATATTCTTATGGGGAGGGGGGCTCAGTGGCACCTCAGCCTCCCCCGATAATAAGACTTGGGGAGGGGGGGGGGAGGGGGAGGGGTATGACGTCAGGTGCTCGTCACGAAGTCATCACCTGCGTCGTGATGACTTCGTGATAGAATATAAAATAGAAATTTCTGTGCACGACGTAGTGAAAGGAACAAAAACTAACCCGCTAGGATAGTGTTCTCTCTCAAATGAAACTCAGATTTTAATATCCGAGTTTCATTTAGTACAACAAAAAAAAGTGTACATAAACAAAAAAAAGAAAAAAAAATGGGAAAACAAAATTTGGCATTAGGTCCCCCACTCGCAATATACTTTTGGCGTCCCTGGACCGTGGTATTTTGCAGTTGGAGCGGAGGAAAGCACTGCCCGACAGACCGGACGACGTAGTGGAAAACCACGCGACCCAGTCTCTTCCCGAAGGCCTCGAAGCAGGGAAGACGAGCGAATGCGTCGACGGGGTGGTATCTCCCGTGGCTGCGTCCCTTTGGGTTGAGAAGTATCGTCCACGGCACTTCATGGAACTCCTGAGCGATGACGTAGGTTCTCTTGCCCCTTATTCCTACTCGCTTTGTTCAGTATCCTTTAGAGAGGCTGAGCCTGGCTCGCACAATTTCTTACGTTGCCAGGGCCGCTTGCACCGACCTGCAACGCAGCTCTGGTACCATGATGTCGCGAGAGATAGCCCACCTAAAATCAAAATAAAATCGGGTAAAAATGAGGAGCAAGTCAACTTTCGGTGTGCGATAAAAAAAAAAAGGTTGAAGAAATGCTAGTTTTAGATTTTGTGACCTACGAAACTTGTGATTGCAGGGAGGGGCAATGAGCTAAAGACTGTTTAGCTCCTTGCCAGCTATGTTCGCTTATCTCCCGTCGTGGCTAAGTAACCATTTCTGCTGAGGTCAGTGCTGACCACGCCCTGCAATTACTAAAAGTTGGCTATCTTTCGGTGTTTTTGAAAAAATAGCCAATTGTGCCAAATATAGAGGTGGGGATGGGGCATCTCTCGAGATATTACGGTAGTCGCGTAGGGCTGCCTTTATAGTTATGCATAATTGGTGTAGTGTCGACTCATAAAGGGGCCAACTCCTTTATGATCAACACCCGCACTTCTGCTTTTCTTTGAAGGGATACTCCGCTGTTTCTTTTATTGTCGCTGGTTTGCCTTCAAATTGGCTAAACGTGCCAAAAGACGTGACTGAACTGAAGACCCAAATATTATGCCAAAATGATGGTTTATCGTAAAGTTATTAAAGTCTTCATTCTTGTTCTCACTGTTCTTCGTGTCGATTATGGCAAGCTTTGATTTTGATTTGTTTTTGTTTTTTATTCAGGGGGTCAATCGCACCTTGCTCCAGTGGCTGAAACTGTGGGACTGTGTGGTGTTCGGTCGTAACCCTAAGCCCAAACCCCATCCGGAAAAGTTGCAGCAGCCAGGAACTGGCAACAACACCTTCGTAAAGAAGTTCCTACCGGAACTTTGTCAGGTTGGGGCAAGACTGCTGTTCTCTTTTTTTTTTATTAGTATTCTTCCTCGTTATTGCTCCTTTGTCGATCGGTATCTACTCTTTGCCTTTGAACTTTTGGAACCTTGCTTTCCAATTTCATTAGTACACAACATCATAGATTCTAACAAACTGCCATGTTGTGTAGAATGAGTTTATTGTTAAGGGGAGACACAAATCTTTGGTGCCACGAAAAATTTCTAAAACGGCATATTTTGGGAAGTGGTGATTTTGAAGTCTACAGCTATATTTCTTCTCATCTGCCAAGTATCTTCCTTCGTGGAACAAGATTTAAGCCGCAATGTTGGCTTGTAATACCTTTGCGGGTTGAATTTGCACTGAAGGTTGACGCAACAATGGTGCTTTCTCGGAACACAAATTTTTTACTCTGCAATTTTGCAGGAGAGGTATCTCTGCATTTGGGCAGATAGAATTATAACTTTTTTTTGCAACATGTAGTTAAATGTGAAAACTTTACAACGTTGAGAGCAGATTCTTCAATGTAAGTCTTGGAAAATTTTTTAATTGGTCTGTTGTTTTATTTTTTGGTAGCTACACCTTGCACACTGAACTTCACTTTTTTGTAAGTCACTAATAATTCTTCAATCTCAAAAGTACTTTAACATTGTAATCTTTTTATTTTCTAGTTTGTAGCCATAGGTTCAACACAACTTTGTGTCGAGCAGTTCTTCCCTATTGCTTTCGCAAACAAACATGGCCGAGTTTTGATTATCTTCAGTACAAATGTACCGATAGAAAAAAATAACCAGATAATTGATATCAGCAAAAAAAGAAACTGAACAAATTTGTACAGTTTTATTGGGCTCTATCAAGATAGAAAGCAAAAAGCTCCAAGACCAGTGTTTCCCCTTAAGGGAACTTTCATTTACAAGGGTAAGTCTTGCCACCGACTTTGGTCATTTTTCCACAGGTGTCTGTTGAGGTGGTATAGCCTTTTCTTGGTAGGGTTTGCACTTAAATTTTGCTTCGCCTATTTACCGTAATGTCCCGAGAGATAGCCCACCTCAAAGCGAGAGCAAATCGGGTAAAATGAGGAGTAAACTAACTTTTAATGTGAATTTAAAAAAAAAATATGTAGAAATGCTTTTTTTGTATTTTGTGACCTGCCAAACTTGTTTTCCCAGTCCTGACCGGTCAGCAAAGTTTGCTTATATCTTGTCGTAGCTAGCTAACCCCATTTCAGCTGAGCTCACCATTGACCAGGGCACTGCAATTACTAGAAATGGCAATCTTTTGGTGTTATTGAAAAAAAAAAGGGAATCATGCAACAAAACTTGAAGGACGCTTAAGCTTTGCCTTTAATAGTGGACCACGATAGCGTTATCGGGACCCGTTCACATCGCCTTCTTATTCGCTTCTCATGCTCTTGACTTACACAACGACCTAGTTCTCATGGCACAACACTCCTTTATTTGTTCACGGTACGACTTTCTTCTCTTGGTTGTTCTGATATGTGATCTTTTTCACATTCCACAACACTACTTCACTGTTCTGTACACACTACAAAGTTTCCTGTTCTCTTGTTCCTTCGACGTTCACGTGCATTGAGTATCTCACTCACTCACTACAAACACATTCAAACATGCCACACTTTGGCACATTCATTCGTCGTTGTCGAGATCGTTGCGAATTCCTTCGTATCTTGCTTGTTCCATGACATACTTGAACGACAGTTTTCCTGCCTTTTCTAGAGCACTTTCATCAGACTCGGTCACTGCGGTGTTAACGTGCCACATGACCTCGCGCTCTCCGCGTGTGACATCAATTTACATGATCTCGCGTGTGATGTCACACGTGACATCACACGTGGCTGTGACGTCATGACCCTATCAACCAATCAGGATTTTCTGTTACCACCGACACCGACGCCGACCTTTCTTCTACACGAGCTGTTTAAAGAACACATGCAAAGGATGAAAACATTTTTTTTTAAACAGCCGGGTTGGAAAAAGGAAGTCATAAAACGAATTTACAATGTAAAAGAAAAATTTTAGAGCTATATTTACGGCGCTATACGAATTTGTAGTTGGCGCCCACGGGCGCTTTCGGGATTGGCGATTCCAGCGAAATCAACGCCACGTAGTAGCAACGATGAGAAGCTCAAGAAAAGAGGCCCTTTCGACTCTGTCGTCTGCTATCACTGCTTGGCTCTCGTAGGCAGCATAGAAACCAACATCGTTTTCAGTGATTATTTTTATGCTTCCGCCATGTCATTCCTATGCACTAACTTGAAGGTTTTTACCGTCGAAAAATCGCTTTGCTTCCATAGGGAACACCGATTTTACGCTGGAGTACAAGAAATTTATTGTAGTCCGCATTCTGAACGACGAAAACGAACTCCTTTCGTCCGCCATTTTGCCTGACCAGCGTGCCCCCTATAGTTCGCTGGAGTTGAGAATATTTCGATAGTATTCTTGGTCACGTTTATGAGAAAATGTTTCTTATGTTTTTTTCTGTCTTTTTATAGATTACAGCCCAAGGATCATTTAATCCACGGGCATTTTATCCCTTGAAAGTTGCAATGAAAAAAAGATCTAGTGTAATCCTGACCCAATTTTAACATACTCAGGCATCCATTGGGCCTGGAATGACATTTGGCTCGGCTTGGGGAGCATCAGAAATAGAATTCGTTCCGTGGAAGTTATTTTCACTCTCTCGTATTGCATTTGGCATGTTACCATGGTGCGCAAGTTTTAGCGGAAAATAGTAGTTTTATTTAGGCTCTTTATTTTATGTGCCCTCGTGCTTTGTTTCACATAGTTTGTTCGGTCCTACATTCGTCTTATTGCGGTTTTGTTTCAGGAGTTGGACGAAGCACAAGAGGCCCCAACAGAAGGTCAGTCTGTCACCTCGCATCTTGTCTTGATTCAGCCTGCAAAACTTGTATATTTTGCAGCATTTTTGTGGGAGATGCAAAAAATGAAAGACGTTAAAAATTCTCTGTAATGCCGAATAGACCTGTTGCAAAACATAGGGTGCCACGATGGCAGGGGATTTCGGGAACCCTCTGTACAAATCACGCGCTTTCTCGTTGCGCCTCCGCGACCGCGCGCGCGAGTAGCGCCAGCAATTGCTAGCAGCCATCCGCCACCCGCCCATCCGCGGAACGTCGTACAGTTGTTGGCGGTGCAGTGGCAGCGTAAACGCATCGCGACGGGTGAAGCTATTCACTTCCTTGAATACGTTGTTCGTCGCAACTTACCTTCACATCTGGCAGTGTCACTTAATCCACTTACTTTTCACTGCAAACGTGGTAGGGTTCGGCTAGGTTTGACGAAGCGTTGGTGCAGCAGACGGCAGAGCCAGTACAAAGGAGAGAGATGAAATAGGGGCAGCCTCGCAAAATAGCCAATGCGATACCCTCTCTCTTATTTCCGTGCGCTCGTCCGACTCTGCTCTTGGCCGCCTGAACGTTGTTGCCATGGTAACCTGCGCCTGCTCGCGTATACCACGTGGTAGTGGGAGGAAAGACGATGGGTGGGGGCGTACCGAGGACTCCCATTATTCGTCGCGCAGCGCGCGCGGGCTTTTGGGATTTTGGAAAGGGTCGTTTGGAGTGCAGCTCCTGAGGAGGAGGGGAGGGTATGCCTCCTCCTCTCCTGCTCCCCTCAAATTTAGTAGAAAATTTAGCGGGGAATTTTTTCCGCTAATTTTGGCAGGTAAATATTTCCGCTAAATTTAACGGGGATTTTTTTCCGCTAAGTTTAACGTGGAAATATTTCCGTTAAAATTAGCGGAAAATTTGCCCGCTAAATTTAGCGGGGAAATTTTTCCGCTAAATTTGCCAGAGAAATTTTTCTGCTAAATTTAGCAGGCAATTTTTCCACTAAATTTAGCGGGGAAATTTTTTTGGTAAATTTAGTGGAAATTTTTTTTGCTAAATTTGTTGGAAAAAATCTCCCCACTAGATTTAGTGGAAAAGCTTCCCCACTAAATTTAGCAGAAAAATTTCCCCACTTAGCAGAAAAAATTTTTTTGCTAAATTTAGCAGCAAAATTTCTGCGCTAAATTTAGCAGCAAAATTTCTGCACTGAATTTAGCGGTAAAATTTGCCTGCAAGATTTAGCAGCAAAATTTTCCCGCTTTTAGCGGAAAAATTTCCCCTCTAAATTTAACGGAGAAATTTCCCCGCTAATATTAGCGGAAAAATCTCCTCTAAATTTAATGGAAAAATTTCCCCGCTAAATTTAGCATCAAAATTTCCCTGCTAAATTTAGCGGAAAAATGTGCCCGCTAAATTTAGTGGGTGGGGAAATGTTACCACTAAATTTAGCGGGAAATTTTCCCGACATTTGACGGAGAACTTTTTCCGCTAAATTTAGCGGAGAAATTCCCCTGCTACATTTAGTGGAGAAATGTTACTGCTAAATTTAGTGGAAAATTTTCCTGATAAATTTAACGAAAATATTTCACCCCGCTAAATTTAGCGTTAAAATTTCCCGCTAAATTTAGCAGAAAAATTTACCAACCAAATTTAACGGGAAAATTTTCCCGCTAAGTATAGCGGAAAAATTTCCCTGCTAAATTTAGTGGGAAAATGTTACTGCTAAATTTAGTGGGAAATTTTCCCGCTAAACTTAGCAAAAAACTTTTCCCACTAAATTGAGTGGGAAAATTTTCCCGCCAAATTTAACGGGAAAATTTCCCCGCTAGCAGGAAAATTTAGCGAAAAATTTCTCACTAAATTTAGCGTGAGAATTTTTTCGCTAAATTTAGTGTGGAAATTTTCCCATAAAGCAACGTGCGGTTACGTCCCCTTGCGTCATTCCCATAATGCAATGCGCGCAGTTACGCCGGCAACGCCGCTCAAGCCGGAAACGGGCGCCTAAGAGATGCACTCTAAAAATTGTTGTATGTGTTACATTTGATGTCTGCACCTTGACTATAGCCAATTTTTTAGCGTTCCCGCATATGCAAACATGCAGGTGGTGCTCTTGTATGGCCCTCCTGGTCTCGGAAAAACGACCCTCGCTCACGTCATCGCAAGACACGCAGGCTACAACGTCGTGGAACTCAACGCTAGGTCGGTATTATTTCTCCTCTCTGCTTCAAGAAATGTCCATGTGTCTTTGCATTTCCCCATGCCGTGGAGAAAGCCAATCACCGCCGTCAAAGCTTTGCAAAATATGAGGGTTGCCTTTTTCGCTGGCAAAGGCTGACTTTGTGTGTTTAGCCATGTGTACTCTGTTCCAACTGTTGGTAAGCTGAGAGTGCGAGGTCACCTAGGGAAGCTACTGCCGCTGCATGAGCAGGCTTGGCGATTAATCGCAGGTGGAAAATAACCAGACTTAAGATATCTAAATCAACACCCGATCCTGATTATGAAACACAATAGCACTAGTATAGTACTCGTAACATCGAGAGAAGAAAAGAGTTTTGCGCATTATTTGTGCATTGCGCGAAGTAGTCCTTACAAGATTTGGTTGTGAAAGGAAGAAACAGTGCTTTTGGTGTTTGAAACGTGTATGTCATGATAAAATAACATATAAATCTAATCTAAGATGCACCTACATATGTCTCGATTAAAAACAAAACTTTCAGCCTTTCCACTCTGGTGAAGAAGGAAGAGCTGCGGAGCTGTAGCTTCTGTTCTCGGCGATGGCTTTCCAGGCGAGCGATCTGCTCTTCTTTCGCAAGGGAACCTGAAGCCCTCGACGCAGTGGAACTTTAGGCGATAGCAGCCTCGCGGCAGTTGCGGAACCATTCGCGCTGCTGCTGCACACACTACTGCTCGTTCCGTTCCCGCTCTTCTTCCTCCAAAGAAATGTTGCCGCCATCTATAAGCGACGGCAGCAACCAGTTGTCTGGTTTTTGAGGCTGGAAAGGTTGGTCCGATCTATGAGCGACGGCGGCAAGCAGGTGACCGGCAAACACAACACTCTGGACAGCTACCGCCATCTATGAGTGACGGCGGCAACCAGTGTTGTGTCGACATTTGTTTGGTACCGGACATGATCCTAGGGAAACTAGCCCTTAACAGCCCCGCTGTAAAAATAAAGGGAGAAATTAGTAACGTTTTTTGAGGAGCCTGACTTATTTTTATTACGGTTCATGAGGTGAAAATGAGTATAGTGACATTGGGGCATTTTTCCCATTTCATTTCAGTGATGACCGAAGCCCCGAGGTGTTCAAGACCACTCTCGAAGCTGCCACCCAAATGAGGGCGGTGCTGGGCCAGGATCCCCGTCCCAACTGCCTCATCATCGACGAGATTGATGGGGCGCCAGCCGTAAGATCTGCCTTCCTCTCCTGGTTTTCGTTTTCTTTTTTTACATTTTTGGGGCATGTCGGGAGAATTCTCGAGCATGCAGATGATTGACGTTTGCCATACTATTAGCGTCAGTATGGAAACATGCTTGAGCATTCCTGCTCATTGTGTTCTTACTAAGCGATGTTCAATATCTTCAGAAGTTATACCGTAAGTTAAGCTCCGGAAACAAGGTCCGTAAAGTGAACGATTGGGCATTTGTTGCGAGAATGTTGCATCGTCCAGTCGCATGGCTTCTGACCTGCGTTCGAGCAGAATCACAACATTGTTTCTAGTTTGAAGAGCTCTCGCACGTTGCCTCTTGTCTTCTATGTTGCCCCTTTGTATCTTTCGTTAATTTTTTTTTATACTTTCAAACGCTGCATTTTTGTGTTAGAGGAATGATCCGACCTCACTCATTAGAGTCTCAGCAATGTATGGTTGTGCTACGGTAACATATCCAGAGGTGCAACAAAGTTCAGTCCTCGGATTTCAAAATTGCGTTCACTGATTCGTAAGTGCCGCATGTCTTCTTTCTAAAATTATCAACATATTTTTTTTTTTTTCATGCTTAACCTGGGTCAAATTGAATAAAAAAACAACAACTAAGGCCTCCATCAACATGCTTGTGAACATGATCAAGTCTAGTGGGCCGACGAACACGGGCACAGGCAAGAAGCGGTCAAGGAAAGAGGGCAGTCTCCTCCTCAGACCTGTCATCTGCATCTGCAACGAGCTGTGAGTTTCTCTACTGTTACATCTCAAACTCTAGAAATTAATTTGGCAGAGCATAAACGTATTTGTAAAGGCCTGTTCACACATGTAGCGGAGCGCTACGAGCATAGCTCTGACCTCGCGCTAAGCGCGTGCTGACGGGAGCGTTCACCAGCATTGTATCGCACCGTCAAAATTGTTGCTCATGGCAGACGATAAGTAGCTGACGGCACGTGAGAAGCGCTACATTAGCGCTTCGCTGCATGTGGGAACCGGCCTTAATACAAAGACAAATGAAGGAGACTGCTTCTACTATATTTGGATTTCCAAGTACGCTGCTCCAGATTGTAGGAAAGCCTCAGTTTAATTAGCATTACACAGGAGAATAAAAAAAATATACATTGATGTCTCTTTAATATGGACAACTCCCTTCCCGTAAAAAATCGTCCATAATAACGAGACAAAAATGCATGTATTTTCCCAATGTGTCCCCGAAAGTGGTGTTCATTTAGCGGGGTATTCATATTAACAAGGTCCATATTAACGAGTCATGACTGTACTTGCGGCCAAAAGCCGCTTTGGGGCCCCGACGAGATATTTGCATGTAGGAGAGAAAAGCCATCCACTTCCCAACGTTTCATTGAAAGTCAGAAGCTATGTCGTCCATTTTGTCCTTTCCTATTTCTCTCTCAATCTTCTGTAAGCATATTTTTTCACTGTCTTTTTAAACCACAATCCATCCATCTAGCGCAGGGGTTCTCAAACTGGGTTCCGGGGAACACGGGGGTTCCACGAGCTGGTCTCATGGGTTCCGCAAACACCCAAATTGCCCCCCCCCCCCCCCCCTCCTCCCAACCCCCCGTCCCTCTCCCCCGCCGCAGGCTGCGCGGCAGGACCACGCAAAGCGCCTTCATCTCACTTTGCACTGACATCGCAATTGATATGGTGGGGATATATGGGAAGCAACACAAGCAAAATTGCCTACAATTGTGCATCTGTTGCTTCTCGGTCGGCAAATATAGAGGGGGGGGGGAGGAGTGTTCCGCGGCAGTTTTTGAGGCTTCCTGGGGTTCCGTGAGACCAAAAAGTTTGAGAACCCCTGATCTAGCGTATAGGATTTTTTTTTTTTTTGCTTTTGTGCACTGGTTGTTGGCAGAATTGCAGCGGCATTACTGTTGTCTTTCTGGGCAGGTACGTCCCGGCGTTGCGGCCTCTGCGACAGATTGCACTTGCTCTGCACTTCCCCCAGACTGCAAAGACGAGGCTCGCCTCTCGGTTGCAGGAGGTGACGATAATATCTTTAGTTCTGCATTGATGTCGGGCGACTTTGTAGTGAAGTCTCGGACCCCGTATAGTCTGTTTCCAACATAAGATCTGCATTAGGAGCTCTGCCTCCAGCAAGAGCCTTCTACTTTTGATAACAAACTTGGCACAAGCACAGCCAAACCCGACTAAAGACCACGAGTGCACGCTGGGGGTGGAGCAAACGTTACTCTAAGTTACAGTTAGCTCAGCTGAAATGTAACTTAGTTACAAAGGCAGTTATTTTTGTAGAAATGTCTCTAGTTACTGCTACATTTATGCCCAGATGTTCCAGTCAGTCCTAAAAGAGTCCATGTGGTCAAGATGTGCTATGATTGCCAACAAACTGTTTTGGTTGCCAGCATAAAACATAAATTGGCACAGATTTGTTTCGATTCAGTACTCTGTTTATGGTAGTTGGAGGCAGTGAGGCACTGTGCTCATTACAGTTACAACATAGATTTTGCTGTTATGTTTTTGAAGTGTTCACAAACTGAAGTTGCAGTTAACCTTACAACTGTTAAAAATTATTGCCTTGCTTCTTTTTTTATACCGCTTTATGTGATGTGGATTAAGTTTAATCTGTCCTTACTAATGTTTTTTTTTTTAAAGTTCAGGATTTTAATTATGGTGATTTCGCAGATCATGCGTCGTGAACGGATGAAGGGTGACACTGCTGCCGTCCTGGCGCTGTGTGAGAAAGCTGGAAACGATGTCCGTTCCTGTCTTTCCACTCTCCAGGTAGTCTTAGTGGCTTGTCAGACATCTGTTATCTGTCGGACATTATGCCTGTATTCTCAAAATCTATTTTGCGATAACACATAGCTACTATACTCCGTTTCACGATAACTTGGCAAACTGTGGAGGCTAGGGCCCCGCGACCCAATAAGAGCGTTGGAGCGAGAGACGTGTCCTGTTTTCACAGCATTTGTGTCACCACGTCAAATGCGAGGCGCCAGGCCTGGAGGAATCGGCTGTCGTCTGCTAGCCAAGAGTCGTCTGCTCCGAAACCAACCAACTTTAAATGAGCGTCCACTGCAGCAACATATCCTTCCGCTAAAATAGCAAGCACTTCGGGAACAGTTCACGAAACAACCATATGCTCAATTTAGCCGCAAATCTGTGACGGGTGCTAATGCCAAGGGACGGTGCAATGTTTTGAGCAGAACCAGTCAATTACACGGCTGTGATCGCCAACGGCCATGGCGCTACAAGGCGAAGAAAATCGAGCGGATATGGATGTGGCGTCACTTTTTTGGTTTAAATATAATTGAAACTAAATTTGTGATTATTTATTTTTATTCTTTATATCTTCTCGTTATAAATGGAATCACGTGAGTTCAATTACCATTAAAAGAAAAAGAAGCCTAAAATCATAGAGTTATTACAATACACGCTAGAGGCTCAACTGGCGCTAGTGCCTACGGGACTTCCGGTTGCAAATTGAAGCAGACAGCATGCAGTCTACTTTTCCAGTCTTCCTGTGTATTCCTATGGGAAAAAGCGCGTGAATTTTGTCTCTTCGCCGGAAAATAACATGAATAACTTTTGTTATTTCGGTTGTACCGGATAGTATGTACCTTTATTAATATTGTGGAAGTGTAATTGCTTGAGTTACAGCATTTTTTCTTTACCACTGAACGATGTTAAACTTCGCTATATTTCAGGCCCAAACCTCTGTTCCATGGCAGGTATATAGAAACGAGCGACGATTCTAAGCAAAATAACGATTGAAAGAAATGTAGAGTGTGTTCAAAGTTCACCAGCATTCCGCTGGTGCTTATATATTGCTAATATGCCCGTTCTGTCACTATATGAAAATGACCCCGTCGTGCATCTTTACGAGTGGTTAAAAAACGTTCGAAACGTGAACTACTAAAGGTGTGTTTTCTTATTATTTCCTTTGTCGGGCAGTTTTTATCGGGCACCTGTTCCCTGGCTTCTCCCTATTTGCAAAGATTTGGAGCGTGCTGGTGATGATTTGAACCCAGAACAATTAAGCATCTTCGCACATATTCATGAGCAGAAAGAATAAAGCAGTACTTATTTATTGCAAATCGGACTATATGACGTGACTTTCAATTTATTTTGATCGTCTGCAAGCACAAGGAGTTACTTATTCAGTGTTACTTCGTAGTTCCTGTCGTCTCTCTTGGTTTTCAACATGTCCTTCGTTCGTTTGGCACGTACATCACCCATGCTGGAAAGCTTCGACGCCGTGTTCGCACTAAAAGTGTCCGACAGTGCACATAAATGCATGTACGAAGCGGTTTTAGCACCGCTTTTCATGTCAAGATTTTAAAATAAAAACGCCGTAACTGACCAATTATTTCGTGTGCGTGACTGGGAAATGTTCCAAAGTGCCTGGTACGTACGAATTATTCGTGATATTTGCTCTTATAATCGAGCGCAGAGAGGAAATGCACTCGCTTTTTTCCATAGAAATGCATTACCGGAAGTCAATTTCCGACTGCTTGCTGTCTGCTTCAATTTGCAACAGCACACTAGCGCCAGTTGAACCTCTAGCGTACATTATAATAACTCCATGCCTAAAATTACTTTTTGTCACGGAGGGCTCTTGCTGTGGCGGTAATGAGGCCCCAGCGGCATCGACCATGGAGCGTTATCACGTGCCTTGCTCCGGCGCTCTTAATGGGTCGCGGAGGCTGCAGCCTCCACAGTTCGGCAAGTTATTGTGAAACGGAGTACAGAGTTGTCATCGGTGTATTGAAAGGTAACAGATTGTAATCTTCATAATTTCTTGCCTGTGTGTTGTGTAACTATTACATATACATAGTAGTTATTGTGCATGTAAGATGTCTATGGTTAGATTAAAGGCATAAATTATCTCATAAGAGAAGCATAGAAGTTGAGGGATGTGAAGGTGTGTTCTGCTTCTGATTGAGACATCCTACTTAAAAATCGTAATAATAATAATTATATTCATGTCCTCAGTTCCTATCGACTGACATTATGGCAAAGTTTGTCCTTGAAATGAACTGCTAGTACCTAATTCACTTCAATATATTTTTAATGTCGGAGTCAAATGTCTGAAATGCAGTTGGAAAACTCAATGTTTGGATTGTTGTAGGCAAACCACTAGTATGACCTTGGAAAAAAAGATAAGCAATGTCTTGTAGCTTTATCCCCTCAGAGATCTGGCATGACCTTACACTTTTGTTGTTGTAAAAACTCCACAGACTTCAAACAAAGAGTTGATTATCCAAGATACAATTGAAATTGGTGTAGTAATGATTTTCGGTTGTCCTGTGCAGTTTGTACAAAGTCGCAAGCAGCAACTGACGCTGACGGACGTGCGCACATTTAACGTGGGGCAAAAGGATATCCAGAGGGGCCTGTTCTCCGTCCTGCAAGAGGTTTTTCAGAAGCCTAGAAACGACAGGTACGGAAAAAAATCTTTACTCTTCATCGGCTACCAAGCCACCTGCTGAAAGCTTTCTCACTGTGACATCGGGTCGATTTTGCCAACTTGGTTGGCATGCTACAAATCAATTGGGGTGCACTGTCTTGGTACGGAGGTAAAACCAGACACTCAAGTAGCAGATGAGATGAGACACAGGTAGACCTTAGGTGGGCTGCTCGCTTTGTGTTGCTAGTGCAACATTGTGCCAACGCACTGGAAACATAAATATAAAATGCCATTAGTATAAAACCGTTCCGTTTTTTTTTTGTTTTTGTGTATTGGCAACATTAATGCTAGTTTGGCGTGCCAGTTGCAAGTCATAAGTCACTTGACCCAATAAGAAAAGCTACTGTTGCCATGTTTCTGCAGCAGCAGGATGTGTTATTGTTGCCTTCAGGTTTGTTATGCTTGTGTGTACAGACTGCTCCAAACCCATTTCAAATTGATGCTTTTATTTTTTTGCTTCTCAAATTGCACCAACTTTTTTTTTATGTGTTTGTTTCATTTTTGTGGATGGAAAAATTAGTGTGACAGTCATCCTAAACAGTGTGCAGAGAAGTCTTAGCTTTTTCTCACCTCTGCAAGTTCCCCCAGATCTGTATGGCTCCCTGAGTTTTGTGTTGATGGCTTTGCTTCACTTCCTTGCACGCTCGACGTATTTTAACTATCTTCTACTCTCGACCTACCTGTAAAAAAAGTTGCGTTAATTTTTTCTCTGCTCAGAAACCTGGATCCGAAAACATGCAGGGAAACCCATCTAGCTCGAACACTTGCGGTTGATGCTTTTGGATCGTCTGATATATGTTGGCGTTTCAAGTATTAGATATGTCTGATTTGGGAGACTTTGCTTTAATGTGCACCTTGTGTCTGAATTTGAAGATTCCTGACGCATTGAGCCCTTTTCTATGTTAGCAGTGTCCGGCACAAATCTAGTTGTGATTCTTCTGACAAGGCAGAACTGTTGAGTCTTCTAACAAGCTCTCAAGTGTCTTCTTTTTTTTTTCTTTTTTTTTTTCAGAAGCACGGCTACACATTTTGTTTGCTTTGTTTTTTAGTTCCCCACTAATCATTTTGTATATGGCCACGGTGTACTTGTTCATTATTATTTATTATTATTATTCATACATACTGCTGGCTCACATTTGAGAGCTGTAGCAGGTGTGGGTGTTACATAAACAGGTGAAAACAAAAACACCTTTTGAAGTAGATTGTACAGAATGCAAATAAAACAGCAATGTACACTTTCGGAAAAAAGTACAGAGATGACATTCCAAGACAAAGCATAGGTACCGCGTGGGTCAAAGGGATCGATGGCCGTTCGAAGGGACGACATAAATTGAGTTCTTAACATATCGCTCTAGGATTTACTACAGAGGTGCCTGAAGCTGTTGGAAGCTTTTGCTGAAGTTGTGGAAAGATTGACTCACTTGAGTAAATCAAGAAAAATCAAAAACTATGTTTTCCCTATACTTTGCATGTACACTAAAAAAAATATTATGTGGCGCTTATTTGGGCCAAAGGAGGTGAAGAATAGGTAAGCCAATTCTATTTTATTTTCATTTCACAAATGTGTCACTCGTAAACGCCAGAATAGCCCACGATTTTCTGATGATTTTGAGATGAAAGTCTTAGCGATACTTTTTGCATAGGCAAAACCAGTTTTTATTTTCTTTCTTTTGACTCAAAAGTTTTTATGTATTCATACTTTCAATTAATGAATGCATCAGCTTCGAACACCTCCGTAGTAAATCCCAGCACGATAAGTTAAGAAACCGGTTTATGCAGTGCCTTCAAACCGCCATCGATCCATTTGACCCACGCGGTAGTCGGGTAAATACTGTGATAAATAAAATCAGTGTGTAAGCGTTGTAAAAATGAAATCAGTGCCGGTTATAACAAGACCAAGGTATAGTACAAAGGGGCTCTAAATAGTGTTTCATAAGTCATTTAAAAAAAACATCTACCGTAGAATACCGCGCATCCACCCGTTCCACATTAAGCGCCCATTACCAAATTTGTAATATCTGAGAAAATACGCACAGTACATTTATATGTAAAATTGATGACCGGACAAGCACCCATCCCCCATGTTTTTGCAATTATCTCCAAAGTTTGAGTGGGTGCTTGCCGGGTATTCCTCTAGGCTTTCATATTCCGTGACCTCTAGCGCAAGTTTGTTCCAGTTCTCAATTGAAATGCTACCAAATGTTAACTTGAAAATAAAAACAAAGCACAACAATGGTCAGAGCTCGCATGAAGAACTAGAAAAGCAACCTTCTGCAATACTTCGAGAGGTAGCCTGCTTTACTAAGACCCCTTCCCCTGGCAAATAGAAAGCACCCGGCACGCTCATGTTGAGCGAATTTCTTCGGCCCTCATGAGATGCGATCAGTCTCTCTGTGTTCTGCTCCTAGATCTGGAGCCGGTGGAGCACTCGCCGAGCGGCTCCAACAGGTCCTTGCGAAAGTGGTGGAGCGCGTCGAGTGGTCTGGAGAAGTTCTCTGCGCCGCCTTTTTTTTGGAGGAGTTTGATCCGTAGTCACTTGCAACATTTCAGTTTTGATAATTTGCAATAGCAATGTTATAGCAGCCATGAAAGTGACTTCGCCGTTAGCACTTGTCGATATAAAGTTATGAGATTATCAGAGGGATGCGGTACTGTTAAAAGCCTTGTTACGAGCTGTTTGAAGGTCGACGAAGCAATACGACTTGGTGCCGAAATGTTAACGTTCTCGCCGAACAGCCAGGGCTGCGATCAAGATGCGTAAAATTTCACTCTTACTTGGTAGGTACGCTTATTATTCTGCGGAAAGGGTATGTCGATTGGCTGCTTTATAAGCTGAAGCAGTAAATGCGAGCCCTGCTTGTCCAGCACGGCGGGTTTCGTGCTGTATATGGGGCTGGTGAGGCATCGGAGGGTGGCGGTGGTGGCGAAAACAGTCAGAACAGCGCCGTAGCAGCAGCAATAGTGGCCGCGCAGCAGAAATACCAGCAAGCAGAGCAGCTTTGTCTGCTGCATTGTGTGCCCCTGAAAGCCGTCGCTCTGCCGTTCCACCACCGAGGCCGGATGCTCCGAGTCCCAAATATGCGAGCACTCACTATTTGCCAGGGGAAAGGGCTATACGGCACTGAGCTTCTCCAGTTCCGAGTGGCTTTACCCTGAAGAAGCTAAGTCTCTTAGCAAAGCATCCGTTGCCACTCTTACACTTCTGTGACATTCGTCTTCAGGATCATGGAGGCTTGTGGTATTGTTTATTTCTTATGGTTTGGTTCTTCTGCTTTTAGGGAGGAAGGAGGAGTACACCTCTAACTGTAATTATTATTACTTTGCCACTGTAATTTAGGAAGGCGTACCGACAGCTCTATGGCGACGAGGACCCGACACTGTCCAGACTCCGGAGTCCCGAAGACCTGAGGTGCTCCGCTTCCGTTCCGTTTGACTTTCCTTGTAACCTATTTTTAATCATGTCCTATTCTTTCTCTTTTATTTGTTTGTGTTCATTGAGGCAGGTTTTTCTGAAATATACTGTACTGTCTTCGTTCCAGGTTTGAGAACCTGGTCCATTCAACGCAGGCTTTCGGAGACTACGAAAAGTTTGTGCAAGCGCTGTTTGACAACTATGTGCACGTCAACTTCAAGGATCCCAACTTCCAGACTGCAAGTCTCTTTTTGTTTTATATATTAGCACTACATCTATTTCCCTTTACATTCCAACTTCTACCTTTTAGCGTCAGTTGGAGTCTGGATGTCTTGCATTGCTTTTTGCTTCTTTCTTTTTTTTGGAAAATCAATTTATTTCATGCTCGGCATACAAAATGAATTGCCAGAAACCTGAAAGCTCTTGAACAGGCAAATCGTCAATTATACAGGGTGTAAAAAACTCTAGTTGAAGAGAATTTTTGAAAGCTCCGCCGCCTTCCTTTTCTGCTAGCCTCGTTGTCCAAAACAATGCTACTGCTATGTAACGCTTGGCTGTGTGACCCTTCAACGTTTGATTCAATGGGATTTGTCTTTCTTACCCCCTCTCTCTCTTTTTTTTTTTTTTTCTGTTCTGCTTCAAACTTGGTGCAGATTCAGCAAGGTCCCGAGTGGCTCTGCTTTGTGGATGGACTGCTGAACACCGTCCACCGTTTACAGAACTACTCGCTCTACCCGTACCTCCCCTATGTCGCACCGGCCTTCCACTGCGCCTTCTCAGTGCTGCCTTACACCAAGATGGTGTTCCAGAACTCCTTCCTCGAGGTGTGTTGCCTTTTGCCTTCGCCATCAACTGCCCTGGGGACCCTTTACCTTCTGCTCTTCTCGAGGTCATTGATCCGGCTCTCTTTGGCAAAGCGATTGACCTATTTCGAGATGAGGCACGTCTTTGCTTGCGTGGATTTGATGTACTGTTGCCGTTTGAGTGTATACAGGGTGTGCTTTGTTTTTTGTAAACACCAAAATATTTGTTTTTCAAGTGAGTTTAAAATGAAGAAATTGTTCCTCGGATAGCGTTTTCAGCTGCGGCAGACATGCAGTGTTTCTATGAGTGCCTGCTGTGTGACGCTGACAGCGCGAAATGGCCACCGTGTGCATGTTATAGCTAACAAAGTCTAGCGTTTGACACTGCACAACACTGTTAGTGCATACACGATATCGGTACTTTGTTATGGTTTGCTCAGATGAGTATCGATGGGCACCAATCTTTAATGCTTAAATAATGCTCCAAGGCGGGACTTTCTGACCCACCAGTTTTACTTGATGGCAGCTGTCCAGTTTTAAGAAACAATCAGGAAAAACCGCCGACTGCTCATTCGTGCCAGAGTCACTGAATGTTCCCAGAGTACCGAAACTCCGAGGCTCGGTGGCGCCAAGATGGCGGCTCAATCTTTTTTTTTTTTACTGTGGTCACTATGAGCGTATAAAAAGCATGCTTTTTGTGTAAAAACCAACGGAGAGAACTCTTTTTATAGGAAATTTTCATCGGAGCTTAGTACAGAATGACAGGAGCGTTAAATTCTTAAAATTTTAGTTTACAAGGCAATTAATATTGTTTTTATAGAACCATGTCTTACCGGCGATTTCAGGTAGCGCGTCCTGGGTGCGTCCTAACTTAGGTGGTAATTTGCGCCGTGTCCGCTTGGGAGACGGAGGTTGGCATCCCTAAAACCCCTTCCACTGTACATGTTTCGGTGCCAAAATGGCCGATCATAGCTAAAATAAAACAGTCACAGCGGACGCTATAGAATGCGATACTCTGGAAACATTCAGTTACTCTAGTTCATGCTAACGGGATTGCGCTATGTATGTACATGTAACACTGGGTTTTTGTTATTGGTATAAAAAGCATAACGGTTTAAACTTGATCAGTAGACAAGAAGCATGACAGGGTGCAACATTCCTAAACTCAACTTTTCCGTCTCTGTACTCTAAATAAAACATGCCAAAAAAAAAAAAAATCTTGCCTACTGCTTTTTTAGATTTTTTATTTGCTGTATGACAAAAGCTCGGACCAGTTCCTTATTAATGAGACGGCCGTCATTGGATTGAAGTGTCCTCAGTTGCACCTCGGCACCTCACGCTTCACCCCTCACCGTTTGCCCGGCAGGCCCGCGGGAAGGAGACGCAGCTGTCCAACATCTTGTCATCCCTGCGGGCGGACACGTCACCCCAGAGCCGCTGCTATCTGACAGGAACCACCCTGGTGCTGGATGTCTTGCCCTGGCTCACGGGCATCCTCCAGCCCACCATCAGGCCGGTCAGTCTTGGGACCCCGCTACTGGACGCAGGTTCCCTATGTCAAATCGAGCATGTCGCAATCAAAGTGTCGAAGCAAAATTTCTATGCACAGGCAGCGTACGTTCGTACCGCAGAGCCCAGACATCCTCGGTTCAGCCCCTACTACTGCCCATTTCGATCTAAATGAGCATCGTACCGGCAGGCAGTTATGTATTGCTACTGCTTGATGTGCATTAAAGACTCCAGTCTAGCAGTCATACTGTGCACTGGCTAAATTTGTCGTCTTCAGCGTGAAGTAGTGCTGCCATTTGTTGTCAGACCAACCTCACACTGTCTAAGCAAGTAACATGCTTTGCTTTGCTTCCCAGTGAAAGACTGGAGACTATTGTTGACCACCTGAAGGTGTTCAGCGTGTCACTGAAATCTCAGTCCCCGTACATGACGCATATGCATACCTGCCAACTCTCCCGAATTGTCCGGGAGCCTCCCGAATTTTGATCACATCTCCCGATTGTATGGACGCGACCTCAAATCTCCCGAAAGTATCCGCTGTAGGTTTCTTTTTTTTTTATGACGTCTTATTGCTATAATCATCACGCGTGTGTCATTGCGAGTTACTCGAGAGTAGGTTTAGTAGGTTACTCGGGCGGGTTACCACGTGACAACTCAGAGCAGTAGCGTAAAACGAGGGTAGATTTTCAAACGCCAAGGTATGAAACCTCTACTCCTGAAGTTGGAGCGCATTTTGGAACACGGCTTATATGACCATGGGTGCGCTAGGCTTCAGTTGGCTTTGTCAGGTTGTCGAGTGAGGTGCGGAACGCCGAACTACTCTTCGTGTTTCCCCGAGTTTAGTTGGAACCACTGATCTGTTGGAACGATTGATGGCACTTTCAAAAGCCAAAAAGAAGTACTTGCAAGTATTTCTGAGATCATGCGCGACTGAGTTTCCGTGCTTTGTCGCTTCGCAGAAAGCTGACAAGTATGGATTCTGTACCATGTGTGCCTGTGATGTGTGAGCGTTTCGCAAGGTGGCAAGCTTGACATCAAGATACACATCGCTTCACGAAAGCATCAGAACCATGTTCGTGCCGTAGAAGGACAGGGCACCACAGGCAGTTTACTCCAAAACAACTGCGAAGACAGTGTGATTCGCGCAGAGTGCGTCTTCACAAGGTTTCTTGTCAAACTAAAAAAAAAATAAAAATAAGAATAATGTTTTAACTTTTAACCCCCCCCCCTTCCCCCCCCCCCCCCCCCCCCCCCCCCCCCCCCCCCCCCCCCCCCGCGGCGGTCTCCTGAATTTTTATGTTGCTAGGTTGGCAGGTATGCATATGTACATTGTAAGAAGCTTTAGTCAGATGACGGGCACTTTGGCTGGGATCTAAGCCAACAACTGGAGGAGCTGTCAACATCTGACAGCAATTGGCAATTGTTGGTGGTAAATGTTACTATCGGAACGGTCGGGCAAGAATGATATTCAGCCTTGACACGTAACCGTTACAGTTTGCTCTAGTGGTGTTTGCAGAAGTTCAGAGAGCAATTGCTGTGTGGGATGTTCACTGGAATCGTCAAGTTGGGGGCGTCACATATTTGGTGTTATATTCAGTTCTGGTCGATGTCGCACTTCATTTATGTTTATAGGGGCAATGTTTATCACAATCTTTTTAGTTGTAACTGGGAGGTCGGTAGCCCGTTGGCAAATGACCGTCTAACACTGCCGTGCATTTATGTTTATAGGGGAAATGTTTATCACAATCTTTTTAGTTGTAACTGGGAGGTCGGTAGCCTGTTGGCAAATGACCGTCTAACACTGCCGGTTCTCTTAATATGCCAATTGTTACAAGTTCCTAAGCAGATAAGCAGTCTTACAGAAGTTTCTCAGCGAAGATATGTTTCCACACTATCCATATAATAATAATAATAATAAATCCTTATTTTGTTTCATCACTGAAACGGGAGACCAAGACAAAAAGCTGCTGCAGCAGCTTGACGGAGGTCCTGGCCCCCTTTACAGCAGGCGATTCCCAAGCAATTTAAAAAACGAACAAAATAGCTACATTGAGAGAAATTACACTATTTAAATGTACAGACCACAGATCAAACAAAAACAAGAGAAACAAAAATGAAATTAATACATTCATTGTAGTATACAATGGTACAGTGATCCGTATGCCTTAGAAAACAACCCTAAAATAATGCTCGTACCTCTGCCAGCGTCATTGCATGAATATCAACACCTTTTAAAAATAATTCATTTAATAAAGTAGTTAATTCGTAATTTAGCGTGTGGTTATAGTATAATGTGTGTGATGGTGAAACAAACCATTTTTCTTTAGGGCGGAGTTGATATGAGGAAGTGAAAAGGACTAGGTTACATAATTCCTTAAAAACTTTATTTTTAAACTGTGTAGACTTCTTGTACGCTACAAGAAGTCGGGACCCGTAAATATTTGAAATTGGTTTTATATTAAACAATGAGAGCAAGTGTTCAGTATGATCAAACTATGAAACATTGCCAATAGCACGCACAGCTTTGTTTTGTAAAATATGTAGTTTATTTATATTTGTTTTAGTGGTATTTTCCCAAACTAGATGACAATAATTAAGTTGGGAATATACCAAAGCATTGTAAAGTTGGAGCTTAACACAACGAGGTTACAATGATTTAAACTTGGTTAGCAACCCCACTGTTTTTGACAGTTTAGACGAAAGATAATCCACATGTTTATTCCAAGACATACTATTTGTAAACCAAACGCCCAAAGTCTTAATAGTGTCGAAAAATTCAATTTCTTCATGTTTCAAAATCAGTGGGTTTGGGATAATAACTGTAGCATGTTGACTTTTGAATAAAATGGCTTTGGTTTTTTGCGAATTTAACTTAAGGTGATTATCTTTTGTCCATTTTTCAACACAATCAAGAACGCTATTACATTTAGTTACTAGAGTATGGATATCTTTATCGGAAAAGAAGATGCTATAGTAGGTTACAAGTCAAGAAGGTAGCGGCAAATGCCCCTCAAAGGGAATCATATATCCCTCCGCCACCTCCGCATCCAATAGCGTCCCATCGTTTCCGTGACGTTGCGGCCAACGCGCGAGGAGGGTCGTGCCTTTCTGTACATATTTGCTTTATCTCTCGACTTTGACTTAGCATTGTGGAAGCCACAAGAGGGAGATTAAGTCTTCCCCCTTCCGATGGAAACAAAGACGACTTTCGGGGATTAGCTTCCCCCTCCGATTGATACAAAGGCTGCTTTCAGGGGCTCGGTTCCTTCTCCGATGAATACAAAGGTCGCTTTCTTAAAAAGTGGGGGTCGGAGATAAGTTGGCACCACTCTGTGGCCATTATCTATCCATTGAAGCGGAACAAGGAGCGTTTCCAGTGAACTCTTCTTTCGGTTGCGGAGAGATTTGAAACCGGCGCACCACGCTTCTGGGAGGAGCTTCTCCTACCTTCTTAACTTGTAACCGACTATAGTGTCATCAGCATATATAATAAACTCAACTTTAAGATCACGATTTACATTCACAATATCGTTAATATAAAGAATAAAAAGTAGGGGGCCTAAAATGCTGCCTTGGGGCACACCATTTGTTATTTTTGAAATATCAGATTTAAAGTTTAATATAGACACGAACTGGGTACGATTCTGTAAGTAAGATTGTAACAAACTTAATGTTTTCCCACGAATGCCATAGTATTCTAATTTTGCTATCAGGACATCGTGATTTATTGTGTCGAAGGCCTTAGAGAAATCTAAATATATACCGATTGTTGATAAGTGATTATCTAGTGCTCTTAATATTATTTCTTTTTGTTTTAATAATGCTAACTCAGTGGAATAACTTTATCGGAAACCAAATTGAGAATTTTAATTAAAAGGTATTTCTCAAGATGAGAGACAATTCTGTTTGAAACTATTTTTCGAGTGGCTTAGAAAATACTGGAAGTATAGAAATCGGTCTAAAATTGTTAATATTATTTAAATCACCACCTTTATGCAATACACTAACTTTGGCAATCTGCATTTTGATAGGAAACTCACCGGACTCAAGTGCAGGATTGAATATGTAAGCTAGGTATGGTGCTAGGATATCTAGAACATACTTTGCTGGTTTTGTTTGCATATTGTATGCATCAATACTTCTACTATTGTTTAGGCTCATAAATATATTATAGACTTCGGATACATTAGTGGGAAAAAGAAATATAGAATTAGGCAAGGGTGAAGGCATGCACTGAAGTGCATTATTTACAGTAGAAGTAGAAAGAAACGAGAGATGCGGTATGATTTACAAAATAGCTATTAAAAGCATTCACCATATCCGTCCCCGACATTATACAACCATTTATGTTAATTTCAACTGGCATAAAAACCTGTGGCTTGTAGTTAAGGAATGTTTTGAGTCTTTGCCACATCACGTCACTTTGACGTATATCATCGATATTAAACATAGTAATGTAATAATTTTTCTTCGCTTGTCGCAGCATGCTTGTTAGTTTGTTTCTATGTTTCTTAAAAGTCTCACGTTTCGAGTTTTCCCTAGATTTCAAAAACTGACCATATAAGTTGTTTTTTGTGCGAATCATAGTGAAGTTTTGGTATAACCCAAAGTTTGCGAGAGTTTTTGGAGGGTTTTACGGTTTTAAATGGAAAATATTTGCCATGTATTCGAATATATAAGTCCAAAAAAGAATTATAAGCATCATCTACCAATCGACTTTCAAAAATAACACACCAATTTGTATGTTCAATTTCATTGTGGAAAGCATTTAACTGGTGTTGCGTGATAGGTTGGTATGTAATCGTCGAGCTAATGTAACATTGTCTAAAGCAGTGGTTCTCAACCATCGATCTTTCGCGGACCCCTTGTGGATCGGCGGAGATGATGGAGGACCCCGTTCGTGGGAAGGGGAGGGAAATGTATACGTTAAATATAATAAATATTGAATAAATGGATATAACTAAGGGATAGTGTGAAGTAGACCTCTCTTATTGATATATACACGAGAAAACTCGCCAGAAAACTGAAACATTTCTTGTCGACCTGAGAAAAGACAACTTTTATTGCCGGGGTTGACTGATGAGGCAGGATCTCGCGGACCCCTAGAATGCCTTCGCGGACCCCAAAGGGTCCGCGGACCCCCATTTGAGAACCACTGGTCTAAAGTGATGTTTTTCTACCGATATAAAAATTGGAAGGGGATCACTGATATCTGATGAAATGACGCCAGTACGGAAAGTTTGTGGTTTGTAATAAACAAGTCAAGAAGTGAAGCTCTTGTACTAGTTACTCTTGTAGGGTTCTTGATGACATTAGAAAAACCAAAGGATTGAAACTGAGTTGTAAACACAAATTGCAAGTTACTATCAGTAAACAAATCAATATTAAAGTCACCAGCGATGTAAGATCTATAGTTATGATCATTTACAAATCCACAGAGCTCTTCAAAACATTGAATAAAAGGCGCAAAGGCAGCACTTGGGGGACGATAAACTCCACGATAAATGCCGTGGAGTAATCAGTCTTTTCGTGTCAATTTCCCAATGAGCTTTTGTTTAATATTATTATTCGAGATGTCAGTTAACCTCAGAACGAGGAAGGAAAAAGAGGGCAGACAAATGTGAAGGTCTGGACACTGGCTATGTGTTGCCCAATACTAATCAGTACTACAGTAACCAATCTGCTAACCAACTCACATGTCTACTGGCTCGCGTGCATTATTTGCTTAGCAGTACTTGCCTATGATTTGTCTGCTGGTCCCTAGGTGAACACCCAGCTGTTCAGCGCTGAAGAGCGGCAGAAACTTCAGCAGGTCATCTCAGTCATGGCTTCGTTCAACCTGACTTATCACCAGGCACGGACGGCCGACGGCGTCTACCAGTACGCACTTGAACCGTGAGTGCTTGCTCATTTCTTGGAGCAGCTTAAAATGCCTCTGCAGAGCTACAACCCCTCATCCCATTTGTTTCATATTTTCAGTTCTTTTATGAAACTCTGACTTAGCATGCATGCTCCTGAAGCTGTTACGGGGCTCTCAGAGCCATAGTCATGTGCTGTGACATTTTAAAACAGTGGTAAAATAGACATAGTACTAGTATATTGAGGCTCACTTGTAATGGAGTTTGTTTGTGTACTAATAAATGCTTCTTCTTTGCAAGGAGTTTGTTATGGGACGTTGGGCATTGGTATCTGGTAAGCTTTTATGGAATTTGTTGGTATTTTTTTCGTATTTCTCTTTTCTATGGCAAACAGTATTACGACGATCATAACTAGTGAAGTGCCAGTCTTGTAGTCGTTTTTATATTTCTGTAGTCTTCTGTTTGTTTCACCATAGTAAAGTGGGGATGTCACAATTATTTAACAGCATGACACCCTCTAATGAGCACAGGCCTGTGCAGTAGCCATGGCCCTATTATTGAGGACAAACCCTCGCTGCGAAAAGTGCTGCTGAATTCAAACTGCTTAGAAATAATTGCAAAATGCCTTAGCATGTACATTGTCATTGATGCAACGCTTGCTTTACCTCTCGTAAATTGTATGTGTAGCACAATTCCTGTGAAAAGATAACAAGAAAATTTTTACCGTTTTTTAGGCAGACATTTACGTTGTTGACCCGGCTCGTCCGTCTGCATTAGCGTCCAACATTAAAATTTTTTAACTCTTTCCTGACCATGCCCATACGCCATCGATCACTGGTGATCGATGGTTTCCAAGCGCCGTCAAGAGATTAAATTTAGGGCAGAGAATTATGTTCCACAACCTCGTGAATAGCCGAAGAACTGTAGTTTTGGTTTCAGCGTAGTAGGTTTGATCTTTATCAGAAGCTGGTGCACTGTCAAAAATAGTCCTGGGAACGGTGGTTGCACTTGTCTAGCACGGCTCACTGCTTGCATCAGTCTTTGTAACAAAGGTGGCAATATTTACAAAATTCAACTGTATTGTGGCATGTTTTTTGTACCTCAAGAGCTATGGGGACACTTTAAATGATGTTAGAAGCGTTGCTTAACAGATGGTTGTCGGTAAGCATCACTGTAATTTCCAATGCTGTTCTGAGCCGGCGTGCGCGTTTTATGTTCTCAACAAGGCGGACAAAAACTGCTAAATATGAAGGAACTGCAATCAAGAATATAACAAAACCAAGGTAGAACAAAAAGAAAGTATTCTGCTGGGCATGTGAGGTCTACTATCTGTGTTTCACCAATATAAGAATTCCTTCGTTGAAAAACACGTGTTAAGGCGGCTAACCCTCTGACAAACCAAAAATAGACAAGGTCAGTTAAGGCTCTGTTATACTTCCGACGTTGAGTGTAGCGAACGCTGCATAGCGCAGAACACGCACCTTTTATTAGCCGGCGAGCAGAAACTCGATATCTGCAACCAATCGGCATCTGTGTGCTCTGCGCTACGCTGTGTTTGCTACGCTCAACATCGGAGTGTAACAGAGCCTTTAGAGTACACTAACTTTCAGAAGTAATAGCTGTGGGTGTGGGGCACATTTTGTGTATTTTTTAATTTTTCTTTTTTTGTGGTTTAATTTGACATAGCTGTAGAAGTTTCGATGTTTATATGCCTTTTGCACATACATTGTATTTTCAAGAAATAAAATTAAATTTTTTTTTTTTTTACATTATACCAACCTCTGTTTTTTTTTAAAGAACAACTAATTGGCCACATTTTGGTGTGTCATATAGCTCCATACGCAAATTAGATAGGAAAATAAAAGCGTTTGAACGGATCCTTTGAAAATCGCTACTTTTCCCGTGGTCAGGAAAGAGTTAAGGTAAAAAAAAAAATATTTTTTGTCATTTCTCATGGGGTTATGTCATCAAATTTTAGGAGATAAAACTTACCACAAAAATGCACCTTCGATTAAAATTTTGGCTCACTGCATGCACGTGACAAATTTTCTGGCTCAGTTTTTTGGGGTCTTGAAGATCGGTGCATTTCCGAGTCGGACATGAAAAGAATGTTAGCTCGGCGTACGCCCGTTCGAATAAGTCACTTCCGCGACGCAGGAGCATCGACGAAGTGACAAGGTTCCCTGGCGTCGCCCAACCGCCGCAGCTGACATACGCAACCAAGCAGCTCATTGCCAGAGAGGTGAGCTTAGCTCAAATCGGCACGTTTTCTTTTTAAGTAGTTGCTTTTTTCGTTGTTTTGTTGAAGCATTGCATGACTTTCCCGTCATATGTCGCAGCTCGAGGTGGAAAAAATGCGGAGGGGCGACGTTCCCGACGTTCCCGTGCCCGTGAAAGAAACCCACCGAAATCCGAACGCGGTGGCAACTCCCTGGAAGCCGCCGCCGAAGCCCAGTTTCAAGCCTGTGGAGGAGTCGCCAAGGGTGAGCCAAAGATTTTCATTACCTCTGTGGGTCTTGTTACGGATGTAAAATGTTTCGTATGATTGATTGATTGATTGGTTGATTTTCAGAGTACATAGTATGTGTCACAGTACACTAATTCGAGAGCTACGCTCGGACCTTCGGCACTCTTTTTGCCCTTTGTTTTATGCCGCTACAACTCTACTTCGTCTGTTCGTGTCACGTGGCGTTCGCTTTTGTGCAGGCAGCTTGTGGGTGCCGCAAGTTTGTTGCCTAGAGCCACACAGATGCCGTTGGTGACAGTTACGGTTCTTAAATATGACGTGTTGAGTTTTAGATGGCGGTATTTAGAGATTGACAACACCCTTGTTCTCCGTTGCAAGCTGTTTCGGCTAGCAGGAGGACAAACAGCGCTTCTTGCATTTACTAGCTGTTAGGCAGCTTGGCAAAAACTGGTGACAACTGGCAGTATACTGCTCCTTTGCAACACTATGACTAAAGTGACATTACTCTGAAGCATAGCTTATTCAATGGCTCAAGGACATACTACTAATGTATTGACTTGAAGCGGATACTCCTGGAAACCTCTGGCAGCCAACATTTTGCTAAGAGATTTTGATTCTTTAACGAAATGTTATGAGGCAGAATATTTTAGCATGGCTGTTCCCTTGACATTGTTTTCTCTTGTAACAAAACCTTTGCACTCTTTTTTGTTTGTTTTTGCAACTGGATTTTTTTTTACTAATTGCTCGTTCTTATGTTCTGACTCTGGCATTGTTGTCACTGTTGTGTCCTTATCCTTGACATTGCTTTGCCTTGTGGCCCTAATGGTATTGTGGATTGTGTTTATTTATTTATTTATTTACTCCCTCAGGGCCCGAAGGCATTACAGAGGTTAGTTCCAGGCTACCAGCTGGGCAGTATAATCTGAGATTGAGAGCAACAGAAGTGAAGGCTTACGATGGGCCAGCTAAACAAAAATTACACCACATGCACACAAAAAAAAAAAAAAAAAAAATTCACCCTGCTGACCTATTGTAAGCAATGAACCAACTAGCTCAGCCCGTGAGAAGCGAAGGAATAACGGTAAATTTTTTAGATGTTAGATTGTGTTAATTTTCAATTATTTTTCAGGTTGTTCTGGACTTCTTTGGTCGTGTGATTCAGAAGCCAATTCAAGGGGCCAATGCTGGTTTGTATTACATATCTGCTTTTTTTATTTTCTCGCAAGCCTGCTTTTTGTTTATCCCATCAAATTAATCTGTAGTGACCAGTTGAACGTCAAAAGCATATGGAACGTGATCTTAAAGTTCCTCTAATCAATATGTCTTAGGGTCGTGAGAAAGATCAGGAAGCTGTTTGGCATTTCTTGAAGAAATTTTAAAATGAATGTTATTGTTTTTGTTAAAAAAAGCTTTGAAGGGCAAAAAATACCGAGGGATACCAAAATATTTGCCCTAATTTCTTTTATCACTCCTCGAGTGTTTCTTCAACAATCCCCTGATAGTCGAGCGATTGTTGTAGAACCTTATCTGCTAACAAAAAGCATGACCCAACATAATCTTTCACTTCATCTTCACATTTCGACTGTCGTCAAACTCAGTGGTGTAGGCAGTAACGTATGTGGCAGCTCCCCCCCCCACCCAAAATATTTCTGGCTACGCTATCGCTGGAATTTCCGTGCACTTTTACAGCAGTAGCTGTTAGTCCCCCTTCCTGGCAAGAAATGCTCATGTATGAACACAAAACCCCACTCTACAGCAGAGGCACTGCTCTCCCTCTCCCCGTTGTTCCTTACACATACGTGCCAACTGCGGCGAGGCTCTCTCTCGCTCCCTCCCCTTCCCCCCTGTAGGCCGCCGCTGCTCCGAAAAACTTATGTGATCTCAGGGAGGGCGCTGTCCTCCTCCAATGGTTCCTGCTACATCCACGTGCCCGGAGAGTACCCTCCGGCGACGCTCTCTCTCTTCACCCCACTCCCCCATCCCTCCGGCAGCCGCCGTTGCGAAATACCCACGTGGTTGCGTTCTGCGGACACGCTCCCTCGCCTCCCCACTGCCGCCTCCCAGGTTCCGTTCTCGTGCGCTCTCCGCGCCTCTACAGAACAGCTTGTGTACATACTTTCATTTCCTCCATCGCAGGAGCGGTCACGGGCGCTCTCGTTCTGAGTGTTTCAGCCACTGAATAAAGCACGTCTCTCCGTCCCTCTCCAACACATGCAACATCCCACACAATCGTTCACCAATGCACACATCTCCTCACTCGCGTCTCCTACATCAATTCCACTGAAAGCAAAGAACCCATTGCAAGCATTGTACAGTACACCGGCTGAAGGCAAATCTCGTTCAACATGCCTTTCCACAATGCAGCAGCTTCCACTGTTAATCGCAGCACGCTTTGTATGGTTGTTTGCAATTTTATTGTTGGGGCTGTTGCCACCGGTGCTATCCTTATTGGGCATGTTTTATTGGCTTTTGGCACTGTACACCAATAAAAGTAAGTCAACAGCTCTTGCAGGATGCTATCAAATAATTGCAGTGTCAGCAATGTCCTCTTCTTTGTTTCGCATTCATGCAAGGTCCAGTCTTATCTGGATCTCTTAAGTGTAGTCTATTGTAAAGCGCACCAAGTTTTTTTGAAGCTGTCAGTATCTGTGCTCTTTTTAGCATGTTTGGTGTGCATCTGGACTAGTGTGCACCCTGCCAAATTTTCAGGGTCTTCGTCAGGTGCTGACAAAGGCAGCGGTGGCCTTGGCTCCGGCCAGATCTATTACCAGTTCAAAGAGGGTTTCAGCAATGCGGTGCGGAGGACAGTGCGAATGAAGGACCTCTTGTAAATAGTACACAATAAATTCATTCGGTTTCTGCAAAGCCCATGACCCAATGTCCAACACTCGTTAAGTTGCAGCAATAAAAAAGAAATATTTGTCTTCCTATTTATTGCTTGTTAGTCTTCTAAAATATTAGAGCATTGCATTAAAGATTGTGTTAAAGATTATCTGCAGGAGCTCCAATAAAAACTTAATGTTCAGGGTCATCCGGAAAAAACATGTGGAATTTTTTTTTTTTTTTTTTTGGCAATGCAATAATGATTCATGCATTGCAGAGCACTTAAATCTCGCCGGAAGGTGTCATCAGTGTTTTAGGCAGGGTGCGAAAGTATCGGCTCAATATTTTACCAATTAAAAAGTTTGAAGCATTTCCTATGAATATTTGGTGCAAACAACAATGCTCAGTTGGCAACAGATATAACTGGTTACTTGACACCGCGATTCATAGATGGCGCTAGCTGGCTATAGTCAGTGACAACTCGAGAAGCTAGGGTGAGGGAAAGGAAGGTGGGACGAGGAAATGGACGCAACGTTGGCGAGGGGAGGGGGAAGCCCCCTCCCCTCGCCAGCGTTGAGTCCGCTTCCTCCTCAGCCTTGATTTTAAAAACGTTTACTGACTGACTTGAGATGCTTGATTCTCGAGATCTGCAGAGTCAAATACGAAGAGATGGGCCCAGGGAATAGAAACACGAGAACATGTCATGATGGAATGCAGGGGCCGACTTGCTCGGAGCCCTGGGATTTGGTGAGGACAGTGGTGCAAAGGATTTGGAAAAGTAGAACATGGTTAGAGAGGGTCATAGGAATGAATGATTTTTAAAATCAAGGGAGGACCGGAGATTTGCGCGGGCTTGGGCGCAGTTGCGTATGAGTGCTGACGCCCCGATCTAGCAAATGAAAATATGTGACAAAACAATGGGAACGAGCTCTTCTCCCCGTATCTTTATAGAAACAGGCGCAGAAATCGGCGCGCTGGGGAATTTTTGATCCAAAGCGCTTGCGGGGTAGCGACCTTGCGTAGCGCCGTCAACATATTTTTCGCTCTGTGGTGGCGGAATTATTCTTACACTAGTCTGACGAGCAGGAAGCACCTTGAACGTCATCTGTGCCCGTTCTATAGTATGTAATTGCCCGGCCCGAATCACGCCGAACCATACCCGAACCCGGCCCGAGTCGGACTGTGTTTTCTATTAGTTCTACCTTTGTTTTACATGACACCGTCCATGTTTAACCAGAATTTTCAATCTCGGAAGTTTCAAACACATCCGTTTCAAAGGTCTGCTCAGCCATTTTATTTACTCGGGTTGTTTCTAGAACGATATAATGCGTGTTTCAAATGATTCCGTTTATTTCGCCATTGATGCCAAGCAAGAAATAGGCAGAACATGTTATGTTTTGGTCCTCTTATAGTATCGCATATTATGCATGGAGGTCAACGCATTTGATTAATTTAATAAGTATTCGTTTAATCGGTAGCGAATAATCAGGTTACGTTTTATAGTTGTCGTTCAGCCCTCGACAGCTGGAACGGCACATGAATAATTCAATGAACAACAATGATATGTACAGGGTGTCACAAAAGAAAATTTACACGGTCTTTTTTACCGCAAAAATAAACTAGGCATCGCCGAACGCTCATTCTCCGCCCAAAGGTAGAGCTAGAGGCCACAACCAGATGCCAAAGTTTCAGCCCGATCCGATAACTTAATCAAAAGTTATAAGTGATTTTCTGAAAATTTCAATGGGAAAATGGAGCCCATTTTTGCCCGTTTTCGGTTTCTGGTGCCGTAGAGCCCCATGGGTTCAAAAACTCCGTCGGCCGCCATTTTCCCATTGAAATTTTCAGAAAATCACTTATAACTTTTGATAAACTTTGGCATCTGGTTGTGACCTCTAGCGCTACCTTTGGGCGGAGAATGAGCGTTTGGCAATGCCTAGTTTATTTTTGCGGTAAAAAAGACCGTGTAAATTTTGTTTTGTGACACCCTAGCTGTACTTTCCCTCGGGACGCGTGGGGAGCTACGGGTTCATTGGCGTGTTTGCCCCCTGCCGCAATCGGTCAGCGCCACGCCTAATGCGATTGTAAATGCTATCAAGATTGCGACGATCTGCGTCATAGTGATGTGACCGGTCTATTTGCGACTTTCCCGAGCGTTCGCGATCACGTCAGGCGTGGTGCTGACCGATCGCAACGGGCGGCAAACCCTCTGGGACCAGCCAACACCTTCTGGACCAACTCGCCGATGGGTAGGACGAAGCTCAAAATAGGATTTCACTCGAAATATATGCGACGTGCTCATAAAAGAAAATGGCAATAAACGCCACGCTCATTTTTGTCAGCGCAACGCGCACGTTGCATTTCCAGGTCCAACCCCATCCTGAGCTTCGTCATTCGCTATGACCCTTCCGCAGTTCGGGACTTGACTCCTGCGTGTTCTGCAAGAAAGTGTGCGCACCGGCTTTTTTCGACACACACGCGATGTCTGGTGGAGCGGAGTCATTGATGTCGATAACTGTGTCCTAGACCCGTGGTTCTCGGCCATTGATGTTTCAGGGACCGCTTGTGGATCGGCGGAAGTGGTGGATCCGCGGCGTGTGAAGAGGGAAAGATCTGGGCTAATTATGTTTATGAAGGGATAAAGGAATATTACATAGCTAAGTGCTCGTGCAAACTAAACTTCTCTCAATAGCGTTTACGAAAAAAAAAAAAAAAGGTAATTTCCTTGTTCTCAATACGAAAAAAAAAAAAAAAAAAGATCAAGCGTATTGTTAGCTTCACTGATGAGCGAGGCTTCCTGGATCCTAGAAACGCCTTCTCAGGGGCCGCGGCCTTCCATTTGAGAACAAATGACCTAGAGGGCTGTCATAGTGTAGCGGACGTAATGACCCGCGGCACGATATCCAGACTGGCACTTTTTGTGTTAAAACAAACTTTCCGCTACTTCCTTTGGTGTTCGAATACAGAAGAAATATTTACCCCAATTCCGAAATATTTCAGAGAGATAGCGAGCGACCTCATCTATACCTTCTTGCATCGTCTGTTCTTGGTCTCCCAAGGAGCCTCCGCGTGTCCAGAGCGTGACATCGTCTGTATATATGGTGAAGCCCAGACCATCAATATTCCGAAGCCTGGTAGGCAACTCTGCCATCACCATATTGAAGAGTGTCGGTGAGATCACTGCTCCTTGCGGTACTCCCCTGCAGTTCGGGGTGTCGGGTCCTTTAGTGTTACCAATCTTCACTTGGAACCTTCTGTCCCGCAGAAAGTCTTGTATGAAGGCCAGGGATTTTCCTTGGATTCCGCACCTCCTAGCTCCTTTTAAGACTGCCCAGTGTGGGACGGCATCGAAGGCCTTCTTAATGTCCAGGGCGACGACGAGGCGTGGGTACAGTACATGGTTGTGGCCAGACCAAGGGACCATAGGAAAGGAATAGCCGACCTAATACGACTAGAGATCAATGGACAGGAAATAAGTAGACGCCCGCACATCAAGATACTGGGAGTCACCTTCGAAGAGACGGCCCGCACCACGAGGTGGATGCCCGAGCTACAGAAGTGGTGGCATAGCCTCCTCTATGGTGGTGGGCACAAGCTGTGGCGTCACAAGGGGGGGGGGGGGGGGGGGGGGGGCGGACCGCCCCGGGTGCAGGGCTCAGGGGGGTGTCGCGGCGGGCCACGAGAGCGGGAGGGGGGGGGGGGGGGGGGGGGAGTCGCGGCGGGCCACACGAGAGCGGGGGGTGTCGCGGCGGGCTACCGCCCCGGGTGCCGCTGACTCTCGTGACGCCACTGGGCACAAGGTCTCAAGCTCATCCGAAAGATCACGAGTAAGTCATGGGGCGCTGACGAGAAAACCCTCAGGATCTTAACGGAGGCAGTACTCACATCCAAGGCATTGTACAGCTGCAACTGGCTCAATCTGACCAGACAACACTGGAAGAAACTTGAAAGGTTGAACTACCAATTGATGAGGGTAGTCACAGGCCTTCCAAAATGCACAGCTATAGAAAACCTGAGGAAAGAAGCCCAGATGAACGCTATCGAAGAGCGTGCCGAGGTTCAAAACATTGCCCAATTTCAACGGCTCGAGAGAACAGAGCACGGACGCAAGCTCCTAGCAATTCTAGGATACGACATGCGAGACAGGCCCCTGCTAGAGGAACCGCAGCCTCCATGGCAAGATAACACCATCACCGACCACAAACCCATGCCGAAGACTCTCAACCAAGGGAAGCGGGCTCGAGCGGCCAGACTACACGCAAGCTGGTGCGAAACGCACGCGACAGAATATGAGTTGCGGTACACGGACGCCGCCAAGACGGAGAACGCCACGACAACGTCGTGGTACGACCCACGAAGAAATGAAGAGAGCACCGAAATACTTTCCGAGGGGACTTCTATCAGAGAGGCGGAACTGAGGGCTCTCTTGGCGGCTGTGAAAGACGTGCTCAAGAAACAGACCCAGCCAGGCAAAGCACGAATTTTTACGGACTCGCAAGAATCAATACGTGCGTGCCGATGCAGCAGAACAGAGTCGCACAGTAAAGCAAATAAAGAAAGTGGCAGTGGAGCTCCGCACAAGGGGCATCGTACTTACAATCGAGTGGCTACCCGGACACAGTGGCATACCCGGGAACGAGAGGGCACACCGAGCCGCAGTGGAGACAGCCTTTAGCACTCACTCCGCGCCAGGCTCAACCTCTCGGGAGAAGACGAAGGCGGAAGCAATGGACCCGGAGGAACGGGCCGAACTCGCCAAACTGGAGAGAAAGGCCTATCTCCGCAGCCAGCTTCCGCCGACAGACAGCAACATACTGGCAGGATACAGTCGGTGGGAAACCGTCAGGATTCGAAGAATAAGGACGAATACTGCACTTACATCATCCAAACTAGTATTTTTTGGCCTGAAAGAAGATCTGGACCCAACCTGCACGAGCTGCTCAGAAGGAGCCGAGGCAACATTGCAGCATCTGCTCTGGGCCTGTAAGGGCCTCGAGCATCATAGAAATGATGCTCTGGACAAGATCCAGGGCGCAGACAAGCCCACGACGCTCGAGGAGTGGAACAATCCAACGGGCACTCCTCAGCACAGGAAAGCCATCCTCGAATCCTTGATACAGTATATCAGAGAGTCGGGTGTACATAGCCTCATCTAAGACGTCACTACCATCATCATGAAATCCCCTCACCCCCTCACAACCCTTCCCCTCCCGTCTCAGGAGCACAACTCCATAGCGGGTGAACCCCTCATCAAATAAAAACATGTCTTTCTCTCTCTCTCTCTCTCTCTCTCTCTCTCTCTCCGAAATATTTGGCAAAGTCGGGACGGCGTCGGGTCCCGATGCCTCCAACTAGGCCCGACCCGAGCCCGACCCAAACCCGAACAATGCTCTCGAATATTGGCCCGAGCCCGACCCGACATGTCAGGTCGGGCTCGGGCTTTCGGGCTACCCCGAGCCCGCGCAGCGCACGTGTGTGCGCTTCCGAGGGAGATTGGGTTTAGTGCCGCCGCTAGTGATGCAAAACTATCGATTGTACTATCGATAGTATCGATAGTTGCTAGAAATCTGACTATCGATAGTAAAAAAAAACTCGATAGTACTATCGATAGTCGACTATCGAAAAACTATTGATGATACTATCGATAGTTCTGTGACACTATCGATAGTTCTAGAAAACCTATCGATAGTATCAATAGTCAATTTATCGATAGTTTTGCATCACTAGCCGGCGCACCGCCGCGTCAACGTTGACTAAGGCCACGGCCACCGCCACCGATCCTCCTAAAAGCTAGCGACGGTTGCTTCCCGCGATACCTGAACCAGGGCATGAGAGAACCGAGTCTTACCGCGAAAATACTTTTAACTGCGTTGCCGAGCGCTCGTTCGCTGCCTAAAGGCTAAATGTAACGGCAGCGGTTGGGACCATATGCCGAAGATTCGGCACTTTCCGCTAGCTGGTCCAGAAGTTAAATGCGATGTTCGGGGAGTTTCACGGGGAAATGGTGGCCAACGGAGCTGGAACGGGGCCCATTTCCCCGATGAAAATTTCCGAAAATCGCTCGTAACATTTGAATCAGATGACGGCGAGCGCTGAGACGTCGACAACAGTTACTGCTACATCTGGGCAGAGGCTGAGCGGTCGGCGACGCGTGTAGTTAACTTTAGCGGTAAGAAAAACACTGTTCTCTTTTTTTTTCACAAACACCCGATACTTCTGTCGCTGTTTGTTTTAGCCTTTCCTGCGCTCAACGAGCACGCGTCAGGTTATGATGATCGCGCAATGACGTGTTTATACTGTGTCGGCAGTTCACGTTAGCGTAAAGTTACCGCATGCTGTCGTGGGTGTAGCCAGGTGTAGCAACGTCCCTTACGCGCTTTGAAGGGCATGCTTCGAAGTTGCAGCGCGAGCTTCTGGGGGCAATGCCTGTTCTAAAAATCGACGACTTTTTTCTTTTTTTTACAGAATTTTGTCATTGTTGTACTTCCATGTAGCGATAAGATCATGTCGACAAACGCGGATGACGCGTTATCAACCGAAAATCTTTCGACGTCGTGTCGAAGACCTGTCGGCGACAGTGGGATTTATCGAGAGTCGGCGGAATGCTCGTGAGGGAGCCCGGCGCCTTATCGGACATGTGTTCGCTCTCCCTCAAATATGTTATATATGTTCTTTTGAGATAGTGGCATATCCTGTTGCTTTACGTTTCACCTCGATTCGGCTGAGGTTTCCACTCGGCTGAGAACCAGAATTCGGCCGAACGCTCCAATTCGACTTAATCCCCTGTTCGGCTAGCATCTAAAATTCGGTGGGATGCTTCGGTTCGGCTGAATTTTCACAATGCGTAACCCGTAGAGAACACTCAGCTCCCGTCAATAAATCATAATTATTGTAAAAAAGAAATTAATAAAAAATTAAAGCATTCGCGTTTTACGCAAAAATAATACCGACTGTCGTGTTTTTTTGTTTTTGTTTTTGTTTTTTAAGGTGAAATAAGTACCGATTGAACATCTTGGCGTTTCTGTGAGCTCTGTTCTTTTGTCTGTCGCTCTGGTGTGACAAAACCTTAAGACGTAAAAATGTTAATATTTTTAGGGGGTGATAACCCGACGATAAACGTGGTCACTGGATTAAAATGGTACCGTATGCATACTTCGTTCAATGAACCGTTGTTGGCTAAAAAAGTCAAATTTGGGAGTTTTTTTTTTTTTTTTTTTCGTGCCCAACCATTGTGGGCACGCCCCAGCGGAGGACCAATAATCAATTTCGGCACACTGATGATCTTTTGACGTGCAGCCGAAATCTCGCTTACACGGCGCCTTCTCTGCAATGCGGAGCGCAAGTTCGTCTGCTTCTTGCACACGGGGTTGCGATGATGTCAGAATGCCGAGCTATTATTGGTTGATTAAAAAAAATAGTGGCTAGACCTCAAGGCATCTAGAATTGAAATCTACCCATTACACTCTGAATCAAAGCTAATCAGGATTGGGTGTCGTTCTGACGTCACCGCAACCCCTGCGCAAGAAGCAGACGACTTGCTCTCCGCATAGCCTGCGTTAGATTGCGGGCACCTCAGCTGGGATTCGTGGAGAACCTTAAGTAAGAGCGTGTTCAACTCAAACAATGGAGAGCGTTTGAAATTTAATGGCGGCGTTAGAGATGGAATATTATACCCTTTTTGGCGTTTAACAAATACTTATCCTATAGGAACAAAAATGTGTCTAAAGAAAAGTGTTATTTTATTCTTCGCGTGAAATATTCAAGCATGTCCAGGCCTCTTTCTGACCGGAGTTACGTTGAAAAACCACCCGTAACCCCATAGACGCACAGCAATTTTTTTTTTTTTTTTCAATTTAATGGCGCCCATATACACGTAATCCCGGGCGAGCGGTTGGACACACTCTTAAATGCTCTGTTATACTCTGACGTAACGCGTGCGCGCGTGAGAGCGCGTCACAGCGAAGTCACGTTGGCGAAAACCCGACGCTCTATAGACCATTCCATTTAGCGCTCTCTGGGCGGCACCATTTTGTTCGACCGCAGCGCCCTCTCCATACATCCGGGAAATTCAGCGGGTTCGGCGGGGTAAAACGAGAGAGAGGGCACGCGCCCGACTCCGCTAGCAGACGACAAACCGGGAGATTGCCGTTCTCCATCTTTGGGCTGTATCGGCGGGTTGTACGGAACATCGAACTCTCGCTCGTGGCTGCCGTTGTGAAGTGGTTCGCGTTCTTAGAATAGTTATGTCTACTCAAAAATCATCCTATAGCTCTCTGTTGTTCTATTTCTGTAAATGATCAACCAGCATATCTTTTTTCCGTTGCCTAAATAGCAGTTGAGTCAGCCGGCAGTACTACCCTCAACTACTGCGTGTATTGCGGCAGGAGAGCACGTTTTTATTTATTATTTCAGACTTCCACTCATGGTCGCTAAAGGTCTACACCAGTACGAACTTTGTATAGTAAGAAAAGTTACAGCAACCGGATTTTCTTTTCGCCAGAGAGACCGGCCAATCTAACACAGTTTTACCTTTTTTTTTTTTTATTTGCACGCAGGTAACAGCGCAATTGGACCCTATGAGTCTTTTTATCTAGCATAGTATTACACGATAACTGGCATGCCAAAATCTGCGCATCTGCGCTTAAAAGTTCCAAAATGACGCGATTTTAAACACAGTTTGCACGCCAGCCGGACGCTAGCTACAGCCCACTCGGCGGAGCAGACGACATGCGGGGTGAGAGGGGGAGTGCATTTTTTTCTCTTTTCCCCTTTCTGCTATGACCCTAATGGAACGGTCTATTAGCCCCGTGCGCGACCGAAAGCGTCGCTGTGGTCGGCCTTCCACGATTGGCCTAACGCTGACTATGACGTCGGAAAGGGGATTTATCATCGACGGAAATAAGAGGAATGAAAGAACTTTAATTTTGACGGTGTTGGCAGTGTTCCTTTGAGAGCGCAATGATTTCAAGCTTCCGCCATGCTAATAACAAACACCATCGAACTTGTTGTTTGCAAGGTAATTACGTCACAAGGGGGAACCACAGGAGGGCGCCACCAAAACATCTCGCCGCTAATACTCCGGCGTCGTGGCGCAACCGACGCGACCGGCGGCGTTCGACGCAGCCTGACCGCCTCGACGCCAGCCGCGCCAGCGACGCCGGACCAGGATGCATCACGCGCTGGCTCCCGGCAGCCCTCGCGCGGGAAGCGCGGCGAATACGAGCAATAGCAGACGACGGGAGCACCACTCCGTGAGGCGTCATGTTTGAAGAATCGGACTCGGTCGTCGAGAAGGTGATCGAGGGAATTCGTCCTCACCCGTGTGTCTACGACCGAGGAAGCTTGAGAACGAGACGACGTGCGCTTGGCAAAGATGTACCGTTGTATATTGGGACCGCCACGCTTTGCGGCGCAG
>JABSTQ010006465.1:0-21129 GCA_013358835.2 Ixodes persulcatus | reverse complement strand
CGACCCACAGTCCGCCGACCGATCGTGACTGACCGACCACCCCCGACCCACCGACCCATTGACCTACCGACCGACCCCACCGAACCCTCCGAGCCACCGGACCCACCCGTCCACCGTCCAGCCGACCGACCGACCGACCGACCCGACCAACCGAACCGACCGACCGACTGAACGACCCACCGACCGACCGTCAGACCGACCCCACCCAACCACCATACCGTATGCGACCGACCGACCGACCGATGACCGACCGACCGACCGACTACCGACCAATCGACCGACCGACCGACGACCCACGACCGACCAACCGACCGACCGACCGACCGACCGACCGACCGACCGACCGACTGACTGACCGACCGACCCACCGACCGACCGACCAACCGACTCACCGACCCATCGACCCACCGACTGACCGACTGACCGACCAACCGATCCACCGACCCACCAACCGACCGACCGACCGACCCACCGACCGACCGAACGACCGACCCACCAACCCACCGACCGACCGACCGACCGACCGACTTACCTACCCACCGACCCATCGGCCCACAGCCCCCCGACCCACCGACCCACCGACCGACCGACCGACCGAACGACCCACCGACCGACCGACCGACCGACCGACCCACCGATCCACCGACTCACCGACCGACCGACCGACCGACCCACCGACCCACCGACCGACCGACCGCCCAACCATCCAACCCACCGACCGACCAACCGACCGACCGACCGACCGACCGACCGAACGACCGACCAACAGACCGACCGACCAACTAACCGACCTACCGACCGACCGACCGCCCGACCGACCGACCAACTGACCGACCGACCGACCGACCGACCGACCGACCGACCGACCCACCGACCAACCGACCCACTGACCCACCGACCGACCGACAGACTGACCCACCGATCCACCGACCGACTGACCGACCAACTTACCGACCCACCGACCGACCGACCGACCGACCCACCAACCCACCGACCGACCGACCGACCGACCGACCGACTTATTGGCCCACCGACCAACCGACCCACAGGCCCACCGACCCAAAAACCCACCGACCTACCGACCGACCGACCGACCGACCGACCGACCAACTGACCGACCGACCGACCGACCGACCGACCGACCCACCGACCAACCGACCCACTGACCCACCGACCGACCGACCGACTGACCCACCGATCCACCGACCGGCTGACCGACCAACTTACCGACCCACCGACCGACCGACCGACCGACCGACCCACCAACCCACCGAACGACCGACCGACCGACCGACCCACCAATCCACCGACCGACCAACCGACCGACCGACCGACTTAGCGACCCACGGACCCACCGACCCACCGACCCACAGACCCACCGACCGACCGACCGACCGACCAACCAGACAACCGACCGACTGTCTGGAGTATCTGTATCTGGAGTTGGGCTTAAAACTAAAGGTCATTCAGGGCATTTCTTAAAGATTTCATCTACTTTAACCACAACCTCCGAAAACAGGCGACAAATGCGTTTCAAAAGAACCTATCTAAGCTCATTATGAATTCAATTTATGGCAAGACTATCGAAAACCCACGTCAGTACAATAACGGTGTCATTAGCGTGAACGACGAGGAAGTGCTGAAAAACCTGCAGAAACCTAACCTCAGACAGTTTGCGGCAATTAGCCCGACCGTGGTGATCTTTCAGTTTTCCCAGAGAACCCTACACTTGAACAAACCCGTGTACGCGGGCTTTTCTATCCTAGAGATGTCCAAACTGGTCATGTACGAATTTTTCTACAAGCAGGTCAGGTTTTCCCCGACGTTCGCGCAGCGTACAGCGACACGGAATCGTTCATCCTCCAAATCACCGACCCAGATGTAGACTCGAAGCTCGCGACCCTTGCCGAAACTCTCCTGGATGCTTCTGGGTACCCAGCCGATCACCCCTTGTTCTCTCCCGCAAACAAAATGAAACTAGGAGTGTTCAAAAACGAGCTCCCAAAAGATCACATTCTTGGATTGTTTGTTTAAAACCCACACTCTATTCGATGGAACTAGCCTCCGAGAGCACTACGTGAGGGCGAAAGGAGTGAAAAGGTGCAGAAGTGTTGTAAGTTGGGCGAGTTGGTATGATGACATGATGAACAGAACTGCATGTTCCTTTTCTCTGTCCTCGTCCTTTTGTGCGCTGTTCTGTTCATCAAGTGAAAAGGTGCGAGTCCCGTAAGCTAACCTACGAGCTCTACGTTCAAACTCTCGAGCAACAAACTCTGCACAAGATCACGCAGCGAACCATCGCTCGTAAGTTGTGCGAGAACAAGACTGTTGTCGCGGAGAAGATAGGACTCAACCCGTTCGACAACATGCGCTTCATCGACTCTGACGGCGTTTCAGCTCTTCCTTTCGGACATTGGAGCCTCTCGTGAAGTGCTTTTTTTCATTTCAAGCTGATGTATTTGTGTGTGTGTGTGCACAGTGGGTATTGTAAAGAGCCATTTTTATGTTGCGCGAGGTGTTTTTTTGTTTTTCACCAAGTGTTTGATATTTGTATAAAGAGCTGTCGCGCGTCATCTGTTTCTCCATATTTTGAAAATATCTTAGATGCATGCATATTCAATAAAAAAAGAAAAAAATCCATCCTCCCTTTGTGTCCTTTTTGTGGCTTTATTTCGAGATCAGGTTACAGAGCGGAGCAGCAGGAGGGCTTTAGCGCAGGAGAAGGAAATTTCTTGCGCACGAGTATAGAAATGTGTGTGTCGTTCCGTCGGTAGTCGCTCGACGAGAAAGCTTTAATGCATTCGCGGAGCGGTACACCGCAACACAGACGCGCACCCACGTATAGACAGTAAAGTCCGCACGTGTGCGACAGAGTCCCTTGAATTCTCCTCTTGGAGTAGAAGAAACTCGCTGCGTCTCCGATGAAGTCGTAAAATTCCCCGTGAATTGGAATCATTTCGAAACTGTCAAAATAACTAATTGCCTTGTCCTTTGGGCATACGTAGAAAAGAACCTGCAGTGTTCACCGAACGAAGAACTCGGTGCCGTATTCACTACGTAACGACCGGGTGACGCTGTCTCTTGACCAATCTCGTCGCGCGCGAACGTGCCACGAAACCAGGGACGCCTGCAATGATTTCCCGCGAACATTGGGTAAAATTCGTGTTCTTCCATTTCAAGCGGCAAACTTGACGTTTCTCTTCTTGTCAATTTCCAGGACGCGAGGCGTTTCTGACATAAAGAGAATGGTGATGGCTTTAGTTAGATCTTGCTTGAAGGTCAAGGTGAGTCTCACGTTCGCCGTGGAGATTGGACAAAGACTCTGCTCTTCTCTGTCCGGCGTCAAAATATAGTTGAGCATAAAGGAGTCTTTTGAGAAGGCAGCTTTAGAGCAGGGGACGTCTCTTCGATTGAGGCGGTGTTGGAAGCTCATATAGGCCTTCATGTACAGATCTTGAGCAAAATCAAACTGCTCCGTCTGCTGGCAGCCACCCACGGCCACGACCGCCGTTTTCAAGTTGAAGTGTTCGAGCTTGAATGGGTCGTGCTCGCGACTTCCCTGAAACGCCTCGCTCTTCACGAAAGCGACGAGGAGCTTTGACGGCACTCGATGCGGATACAGATCGTTAAGGACAATGTGCGACACATCGGGTGAAACGGTTCTGGTCTTGATCTCCACCCCACGTAGTAGATAAGTCGCGGGAGAGGACTGCAGACGTCTTTCGATGCCCACAAGCACCGTCGGGGCAACTTGCACGCGTCGAATGTAGAGCACAATGAGAGGAAGTTGGACGACGTGTTTCTGGGGAACCGTCGAAGCGGCCAAGAGCCTTCTTTATGGCGTCCTTCAGTGAGGAACCCTGTCTCATTCGCTCTGCGATATCTCTACCCGTGGACACTAATTTTCGACCCAGGTAAGGGGCCACTCGCTTTGTAAACACTGGCGATAGCCTCTGATAATTGTCCGACAGTAGTCCGCTCCCAACTTGGAACCGGGGCCCGGAAAGAAAATGCGTGATCGGTCTTTCTCCGGAACCCGAGAAATGTTCTAAAAAACACGGTGGGGACTTTACGTGCATTTTCTAAAATGAAGAGTGGCTGCAACGCGACCCGATCCGTCCAGAAATGGGATGTAGCTTCCTCTCTCGCCAACAAGATCGAGACAAATGGTGCTGACTTCTTTTACGATCACCTTCTTATACTGTGGTAGATTGAAAGAATACGATATCATTTCGTTTCGTTTTGACACTACGAATGGGACGACTCTCAAGAGAGGAGCTTTCACGTCGCCGACGTGCTCCGCTTCTATGATATCGCAATAGGTAAAAATGTAATTGCTGGGAAATAATATAACATCACGGTCTGCCGCCGAGAAGGAAGTGTACACGCTTTTTTGGCCGAAGCCAAGAATGTGGGATAAGTGAGCATTGATTAAGATATACCCGTTGGTGCAACTGTAACTCTACGACTTTGATGTATGGATTATAACGAAGTAATATTTTCGAGGAATTGAGCTTAAGATGAGACTGCTAGGCTGCTGTTTATCGCGTTAATGGGATCTTCTGGCGATTCGTAGAAGCCCTCGAGGATCTCAATTCGGTCCTGAGTCATCAGATGCTTTACCCTCGTCAGCTCTACCTCTACCTCACGATCGAATGTATCTTCCTCCAAGGGGCTGCCTTCCACGGGCTGACCTGTTCCAAAAACGATCTCTGCAAATCCGAGTTTTTTCGACAATGTAGGTGACATGCGCGGTGCGTTGTTTCTCTGGAAGCTTAAAGAGTAAACATTTTCCTTTTCGCTCGAAGCTCGTCTTGGGACCAAAGAGCTCTCGCAGGGCACTTTTCACCAGCGCGACAAAGTCTCGCTTTGGCTGTATTCGGAGCTGTTTGCTGCCTTCCACTTTCCCGACATCCGTAGGCCTGACCAAGTACCGCTCGTTAGATGGGCTCGTCACATTCTTGATGCTAAATGGGAAGTGTAGTTCCTCTATGGCTACCTCGTACGGTTCATTTAATATAATAGGTTGGGACAATCGTACTTTGAACTTGCTCAAACTATTGTCGTGAAAAATGTCCGACGAGGCATTTGAGAATAGATTCTCGTAAAACTGATCCCTCATTTCGCTTCTTCGCGACCGATCTGTACGTAGGTCGATAGCAGACTGACCGGACCGCTATCAGGGCCCAGTCCTTAACAAGGCGACCAACCATATGAGAGAGACGCGCAGTCATCTTAGGGTTAGTTATTTTATTTCCACGAGTCTACGGTATCCACGGTGATGAGGCGATATCGAAGAACGTCGGTGGCCAGGCAATGGATGTAGGTGGCTTCGATGTGGTGCTTATATTGCATCGCGCGTTTGATGGTCTTCAGCGTATCCGCGATGAATTCCACCACGTCCGTCGTGTCCGATGCGGTCACCTTGGTCAACACAATGGGATAAGAGCACAAAAGGCTGCTCGTGCGATTCCCATTCCTTGTCCCGCCCCTTGTAGCTCTCGTAGACGTGGGCTATTATCCTGAACACAACGGGGTCCACTTTATATGGAACAAACTTGCCAAAAATGACGAGGTCCACCAGCAGATCCAACGCAGACACAAAGAAGTTGTTGTTTGCTTTTCGATGTGCAGCGCAGGCTTCGACATCGCTCCTTCGAGTGGGTTCTTCTTCACAGCCATCGAGACGTTCACGCACGAGCATATTGTCAGATCGACCTCCGGCGCACAAGTGACGTTCCAGCCCAACTGCGACAGCTGAATACACAAAAGCGACCGAGCGGAGCGTCAAAACAATGTATTTCACTGGCGTATGAAAAAAAAAAGAAAATAACATTCCGAGCTCTCGAGACATATCAAAACCTGTCTAGACTTCGTCCTGCATGACAGAATTGTAGATAGGCTTCGTCACATGACCTGGAGCAATGACGCGTTCAAATTCCGTTGAGGGTTTTTTGTTTGTTTTTGTCACCCAGATTACGAAAGCCATTCCCGAGGTGACGAGTCCGCGAGCACCGTTTGAATCACGTGCGCGAAATCACGTGATTGGAAGACGAGCAACGAGCAATGTCACACGACCATGGTCACATGACCTGCGGCAATGACGCATTCTGTTTTTAATCATATTACAAAAAACCAAGTAGCGCGCGAGACATCACGTGATCTGAATGCACACACACACACACACGAACAACTAAGACGACTTAAGCGGTCTCGGAAGCAATGTGCTCGTAGCTCAGGGGGTAGAGTGTCGGGCTGGTGTGCACGAAGTAGCGAGTTCGATTCCCAGCCTTTTTTATTCGAATAAAAGGGGCATTTACCGCGCAGCGATAAAATTCAAAACACGTGACCGTCATGTGACCGGAGCGCAGCGCCCTCTGTTGGATGCAGCACGAACCCTGTGCGACATCACGCGAGCGCCCTCTGTCGGACGCAGCTCGAACCCTGTGACATCACACGTGAGACGCCCTGAGCGCCGCAATTCAAGTCCTATAGCGCCCTCTGCTATCAGATGATGACCGCAGCTGTCAACACCTGGTCACCACGCTTGTGGATTGAGGTCTGAGGTTTGAGGTCATGGTAAGTGGCACGCGCCTGACACGCGACGCGCACGTGACTTCACACCTATACCGAGCACGTGACTCGAGGGCGGGACCTCGCTGAGCTCCGATTGGTCACTGTCTAATGCACAGTGGGCGGGGCCATCGATGCCCACTGCCTGGCATTGGTCACTGGGATGACCAATGCCAGGCCCAATGTGATTAGTCGGATCGGGTTTGGCCCCGCCCTCCTACACTGCATTGGTCGCTGTGCAAACTTGTACATATTTTCTAGTACTCATCAATTTCTAGGCTTCCCTGAGGATGGTCTTATTGACGCTAAGTTCCTTTATTTACTCCACTACGAGAGCAAGCTTGCCAGCTCAGCCGTAGGTGCTCCGGTTCGTTTGATTTTTTTAATCGGCGTTCGAACGTTTGACGAATACCAATTCGATCCCCAAACACCCGACATAAGGATCGCAGCACACCAAAACATACTCGCCTCCGAGCACAGCGTACATGCTTCAATATTCTTACTTTTGTGCGTTTCTCCCATAGAGTTGCGTATATTGCCTGGTGTCAAGCAATGGCCGCCGGTGGCGACACCCACGGGCTCCCGATCCATGATCCAGCCTACTACAATAGAGATCAGTGCTTTGCGGGCTTATAAGTCACGAACTAATAGAGCTATGATGATGATTTTTCCTGTGGGTATTACTTGCGGGTGTTAGGTTCCAAATTGCGGTTAATTTTTATGTTTGCGCGGGTATTTGTTAAGTAATTCTGTGTTGAACTTTTTGGCGGGAATTTTACCGCCAAATCTTTTTTGGGTTGTTTTAGGGAAACTAATGGAGATAATTACGTGAAATTTATATGGGAGGTAGAGATTAATGTAATCTAGAGTCTATTAGGTTTGGTGATCGAGGGTCGAATAGTTTTTTTCTTTTCGATTTTTTCGTTTCCCTATGTATTGCTATGTGAAATGTCCCGGTGAAGCGGTCAGGTGAAAATCACTTGAAAAATTACTTTCTACTCCGAATTTTACTATAAAATTCTAATATGTTCTAGCGGAATAGTTTATGGTTAGCTATGTTAAATCTGGCACCTCTAGCTGGTCTAAATCCTATCAAAGTTAGAAATAATTCGGGAGCTCACTTGGTGGCTGGTCCGGTCCGGCGGCCCCCTGGTGGTGGAGTCAGTAGATAGGGACATATTTTGAGGTGGGGATTGTAAGAAAAACAAACAAATAAAGATTCCCCTGTCCGCTCCCGCGTGAGCACTGCGGACTTAAAGCCAATTAAAAAGGAAAAAATGTGGACCAATGGGTCAATCGGAACTTTGGAGGAAAAAAGCCAATAGGGAAAAATAAATATCTAGCTGCTACCGGCAACCAAGGGGACGGGCCTGGATCAGCGGGCATTGATTGAATCTTAGAGACTGCTTAGTTTGGTCTGTGAGGATCCGGCTTCGACTATGGTCATTGAGTGTGCTGGATGATTAATCTTGTTCTTCCCTTCGGTGTCCTCCTCCTTCTCTTCGGAGGGACCAGCCGTCGCCTGATCGTTGGGGGGAGGGGGGTGGTGTGCTGGGGACGCTTCTGAAACACTTAAAATAAACTGTATTGCCCCCCCCCCAAAAAAAAGAAATGTATTTACATATGTACATGTGTATTCCCTCCCTCTTTCCTTCCGTTTTTATTATTAATATTTTTTCCCTTTTTCACGTTTTGGTTTTGCCGCCGAAACGGGGGCAGGGACGGATGTGGGCCCAATGGATGACCCATGATATGTAAGTGGGGAGTGAGAGGTGAGGTATGATTGTGGGGAAGCATGGGTTGTCTTTAGGTGATGGGAAGTCCATGTTAATGCCTATAGCCCGCTCTGTGTTTTTTTTTGTGTGATTATGCTTGCGTGAAGTTCGCCATCTTTGTTTTGCTTTTAATCTGAATTTTAAAGGGCCCTGCAGGAACCGAACAGCCAAGAGGGCGATGCTTTTCTATCACTTTTCTTTTTTTTTGTATTTAGGGGGTTGGGTAGTTCTGTCCACTGTAATATCCAGTGGCCTCCCAATGTTTTTTTTTTTTGAGCATTGGACGGTTTTCATTTTACAGCACTTAGCTCCAGCCTGGGCGATTCGAGGGCTTCCGAGCCCCAAGTCCAGGCAGATTCGGGGTACTGTCCCTCTCGATGACGTTGGAAATTACAATGACGCATTTGTGCCTTCTCGATCTGGCTCGTAGGGATGAGTTCTTTCTCTTTTTTTTTCCCCAAGAAGGTTTCGTTTGTCGTAAAGCTGAGCCTGCTAGTAAGCTATCCTACGTGGCGGCCCTCGCGACCCAGCCAAGGAGGAACCCCCCGGGCTGGGCGGGCAACCCCCGACCCCCCGGGAAGAGGTCTTGAGCTCCCTAAGGTGCCCAGGAGCGACCTGGACACCCACCGCCGGGGCCGTCTCGGGTTCGGAGAACTTTCCAGAACATTGTAGACTTTAGTTGATTGGTTGTTGTGTTTTTTTGTTTTTGGGTTGGGGGAGGTCCCCTAAAGGTGTCCCTGCAGGCGGTTGATCTATTCCCATGGGTGGGCCCTCCGGCCGTCCAGGATCCGAGCCAGAGAAGGATTTTAAAGGGTTCGTGGATTGTGCTAAGCCCCGGTGGGTGTCTTTTCTGCCTTTGGAGCAGGGTGTCCCTAGTGGAAGTCCTGAGAGTTCCGTATGATCTTTGGGGTGTGTATTGTATCTAAACTATACTTTTTTTTCTCTTTTCTTTTTGGGAGGGCGCAGTTGATGTTATAAGGTGGCTAGAGGGTCTGTGGATCATCCCCCACGGTTCGGTGTTCTATGGCCGAGGTGGGGTAGCTATTATGGTACTGTGGACTTCGTGTGGAGGGGTGCTCGCCCCCCGTGCTGCCGATTCCCGCCAGGATTTTTTTTTTATAAGACAGGGGTGAGCGTGTTAATGTGTGCGGTAAGTGCTTCTAATATGGTCATTGATTCCATATAGGCCGCTAGTTTAGGTTTATTAGTGTCATTAAGTCTCTGAGGTATTAGTTTATTCAGTTGTGTACGGAATGTTTGAGTGAGTGGGCAAGTGGAAGTGTAGTGCATGAATGAGTCTGCTGGTTGGCCACAGGAGCAATTCGAGTTCTTGGTTCGCTGAAATTTGAAAAAGTAGTATGGAAATCTGCCATGGTCTGTAAAGATTTGTGTCTGATAATAATTGGTGGGGAAGTATTCGGGTATCGTGAAAACGGATGGGACTCATTTGAATAATGGGGAGCCGTTACCGTTTGTTTGCCACTCGTTATTCCATATGTGGTATTGTTGTGTCTTGAGGAGTTTCCGAATGTAGTATTTTGTGCATGGTAGTGTGTGAGGAGTACCAGAGTGTCGGGCTGAGTTGGCTAATTGATCTGGTAGGTCATTTCCGTAAATGTTCGTGTGGCTGCGTATGTGAACGATTTGAATTGAGTGTAATGTTTGCAAGCTGAGTAGTTCCTTTTTAATGAAAAAGACTGTGGATGTGTGTTGTGTGGGTTGGCAATTGCTTTTAGGGCTGAAAGGCTGTCGGAGAATAAGGTGAAGCTGAATGTTTTCGGGAGGATGGATGCGTGGGTGACTGCTTTGTGTATGGCTGTTAGTTCCGCGTAGTAGATGGAGGCATGGGGTGGGAGTTTGTATTTAACGTGTTCTATTATTTTGTCGTGTGTGTCTAGGATCATATACGCGGCACCTACGGTATCTTGAAGGAGGGATCCATCGGTGTATATCTGATGTGGGGAAGGAGGCAGTGAAGTGGGTGTTGATTGTAATGAAATAAATGGAAAGTGGGGATGTAGAGCCGGGTGGGTGTCCCAAATGTCTATGTCATGTAATAGGGATGACGCTTCGTAGGTGGTGTCATGTCCAGTGTAGTTGGAGCGAAGGTGGAAAAGATGGAAAAGTGCGATTTCGTGGTTTAGGGTGAATTCAATAGGGAGGATGTTAGTCAGAATGTTGAGACAAGTGTTACTGATAGTATGGAAGGCTTTACGAATTTTCAAGAGGGGAATTCGTTTAATGGAGATGAGTTTTCTGCGTAGGTGTGAGTGGGGAGAAGACGTCCAGTATATTGGGGTGCCGTATGTAATCATGCGTTCTAGGCTTCGATGGTATATATCGCTAAAGAGTTTGGGGCTGAAGCCCCAGTGGGTACCGGTGAATGAGGAAAGAGAAATCGTGTGTTTATAGATGAGGTCGCGAAGATGAGTGGCATGCGGGAGGAAGGAAAGGGAATGATCTAGGGCTGGGCGTCGATTAAAAATGTTAACCCGATTAATCGCCACCCTTTAATCGATTAATTAATCGATTAATCGGTTGCGTTGATTTTTATAAATAATATATTAAAAAGAATGCAACAACTCGTCTTGCCTTTGAAGACTTATTTTACTCTCTGTTATACGGCGCAAAGGACATTTACAATTGAGGATACATATAGTTCAACGATTCAAAGACTCACATATTTTTGCTCCAGCTCCGAAGACAAAGAAGTTTGTCCACATTCTCCGACAGGAAGACAAGAAGTCAGGGCTTGGGTGATGCTTTCTTCTTTTTCCAGTGAAGGGGCCTCGACGGGAAGGCGTTGATTGTTGTCTGCGTTTTGGCGGATGGTCCTTGCTGCAGCGGCGTAGATGGGTGCTTCGCTCGTAGGTGATACTGAAGCGAAAGGTACGCTTCCACTGTATGAAAACGGCTTTTTGCAGATGATGCAGTGGACTTCCTTCGAGTTAAAAACTTCACAACTGGAGTTTACTTTAAACTCCAAGTTTCCAGCGAGATTGCCTTTCTTACTCGTGAACTCGTCCATTTGTACGGGCCGAATACTGGAACAAGTAACCTTGGCGTTGTTAGCTTCCCAGCTTGTTTTTCTGCTTGTTTGTCTTGCCTGGGCAGGATGTGTAATAGATCCTCAACTCGTGAAGTTTCGCGGTCGTAAAGGGATCAATTGCGGGCCCGGCTTGTTCGTCTGGCCTCGGTAGAACTGTGATGTATATCCTCGAAGGTTGGTGGGTCGGTCGGTCGGTCGGTCGGTGGATCGGTGGGTCGGTCGGTCGGTCGGTCGGTGGGTGGATCGGTGGGTCGGTCGGTTGGTCGCTCGGTGGGTCGATGGGTCGGTCGGTCGTTTGGTCGGTCGTTTGGTCGGTCGGTCGGTCGGTCGGTTGGTCGGTCGGTCGGTCGGTCGTTCGGTTGGTGGGTTGGTCGGTCGGTCGGTCGGTCGATCGGTCGGTCGGTCGGTTGGTCGGTCGGTCGTCGGTCGGTCGGTCGATCGGTCGGTCGGTTGGTCGGTCGGTCGGTCGTCGGTCGGTCGGTCGGTTCGGTCGGTCGGTCGGTCGGTCGGTGGGTCGGTCGGTCGTTTGGTTGGTCGGTTGGTCGGTCGGTCGGTCGGGCGGTCGGTCGGTCGGTCGGTTGGTGGGTCGGTGGGTCGGTGGTTCGGTGGGTTGGTCGGTCGGTCGGCCGGTGGGTCGGTGGGTCGATGGGTCGGTGGGTCGGTGGGTCGGTTGGTCGGTTGGTCGGTCGGCCCATCAGGTCGGTGGGTCGGTGGGTCGGTGAGTCGGTCGGTCTGTCGGTCGATCGGCTCGTCGGTTGGTCGGTCGGTCGGTCGGTCGGTCGGTTGGTGGGTCGTTGGGTCGGTGGTTCGGTGGGTTGGTTGGTCGGACGGCCGGTGGGTCGGTGGGTCGGTCGGTCGGTCGGTCGATCGGTCGGTGAGTCGGTCGGTCTGTCGGTCGGTCGGCTTCGTCGGTTGGCTCGGTCGGTCGGTCGGGTCGGTTGGTGGGTCGGTGGGTCGGTGTTTGGTGGGTTGGGTCGGTCGGACGGTGTGTCGGTGGTGCGCTGGTCGGTGGTCGTTGGTGGTCGGTTGGTGGTTGGTCGGTGGTCGGTTGGGTCGGTCGTGTCGGTGTCGGTCGTCGGTCGGTCGGTCGGTGGGTGGTCGGTCGGTCGGTCGGTCGTTCGGTCGTCGTCGGTTGTCGGTCGGTCCGTCGGTATGTCGGTCGGTCGGTCGGTCGTCGGGTCGTCGGTCGGTCGGTCGGTCGGTCGGTCGTCTGTCGGTCGGTCGTTCGGTCGGTCGTGGTCGGTCGGTCGGTCGGACGGTTGTGGGTCATGGGTGTCGGTCGGTCGGTCGGTCGGTGTGTGCTGGGTCGGTGGTTGGTGGTCGGTGGTTGTGGTCGGTCGGTCGGTTGGTCTGGTCAGTCGGTGGTCGGTGGGTCGTGGGTCGGTGGTCGTCGGTCGTCGGTGGTCGTGTTTCGGCTCGGTCGGGTCGGTCGGTCGGTCGGTCGGTCGGTCGGTCGGTCGATCGGTCGGTCGGTCGGTCGGTCAGTCGGTGGGTAGGTGGGTCGGTCTGTCGGTCGGTTGGTCAGTGGGTCGGTGGGTCGGTGGGTCGGTCGGGTCGGTCTGTCGGTCGGTCGGTCGGTCGGTCGGTTGGTCGGTCGGTCGGTCGGTCGGTCGATCGATCGGGCGGTCGGTCGGTCGGATGGCCGGTTGGTCGGTCGGTCGGTCGGTTGGTCGTCTGGTTGGTCGGTCGGTCGGTGGGTCGGTGGGTTGGTGGGTCTGTGGGTCGGTGGGTCCGTGGGTCGGTACGTCGGTCGGTTGGTCGTCTGGTCGGTCGGTTGGTCGGTGGGTCGGTGGGTCGGTGGGTCTGTGGGTCGGTGGGTCCGTGGGTCGCTAAGTCGGTTGGTCGGTCTGTCGGTCGTTCGGTCGGTCGGTGGGTCGCTGGGTCGGTGGGTCGGTTTGTCGGTCGATCGGTCGGTTGGTGGGTCGATGGGTCAGTGGGTCGCTGGGTCGGTGGGTCGGTAGGTTGGCCGGTTGGTCGGTCGGTCGGTCGGTTGGTCGTCTGGTCGGTCGGTCGGTCGGTGGGTCGGTGGGTTGGTGGGTCTGTGGGTCGGTGGGTCCGTGGGTCGGTACGTCGGTCGGTTGGTCGTCTGATCGGTCGGTCGGTCGGTCGGCCGGTGGGTCGATGGGTCGGTGGGTTGGTGGGTCGGTCGGTCGTTTGGTCGGTCGGTTGGTTAGTCGGTGGGTCGGTCGGTCGTTTGGTCGGTCGGTCGGTTAGTTGGTCGGTCGGTCGGTCAGTTGGTGCTTCGGTGGGTCGGTCTGTCGGTCGGTCGGTGGGTCGGTGGGTCAGTCGGTTGGTCGGTCCGGCGGTCGGTCGGTCGGTCGGTCGGTCGGTCGGTTGGTCGATCGGTCGGTTGGTCGGTCGGTCGGTCGGTCGGTTGGTGGGTTGGTGGTCGGTGGGTCGGTGGGTCGGTGGGTCGGGTCGGTGGGTTGGTCGGTCGGTCGGCCGGTAAGTCGGTGGGTCGCTTGGTCGGTGGGTCGGTGGGTTGGTCGGTCAGTCGGTCGGTGGGTCCGTGGGTCGGTACGTCGGTCGGTCGGTCGTCTGGTCGGTCGGTCGGTCGGTTGGTCGGTGGGTCGGTGGGTCTGTGGGTCGGTGGGTCCGTGGGTCGCTAAGTCGGTCGGTCGGTCGGTTGGTCGGTCGGTTGGTCGGTCGGTGGATCGGTGGGTCGGTCGGTCGGTCGGTCGGTCGATCGGTCGTTCGGTCGGTCGGTCGGTCGGTGGGTCGGTGGGTTGGTGGGTCGGTGGGCCTGTGGGTCGGTTGGTCGGTGGGTCAATAAGTCGGTCGGTCGGTCGGTCGGTCGGTGGGTTGGTGGGTCGGTCGGTCGGTCGGTCGGTGGGTCGGTGGGTTGGTCGGTCAGCCGGTCGGTGGGTCGGTGGATCGGTGGGTGAGTCGGTCGGTCGGTCGGTGGGTCGGTGGTCAGTGGGTCTGTGGGTCGGTGGGTCGGTGGGTCGGTTGGTCGGTCGGTCGGTCGGTCGGTTGGTCGTCTGGTCGGTCGGTCGGTCGGTCGGTAGGTCGGTCGGTCGTTTGGTCGGTCGGTGGGTCGCTGGGTTGGTGGGTCGGTGGGTCGGTAGGTTGGTCGGTCGGTCGGTCGGTCGGTCGGTGGGTCGGTGGATCGGTGGGTTGGTCGGTTGGTTGGTCGGTGGGTCGGTGGGTCGGTCGGTCGTTTGGTCGGTCGATCGGTTAGTCGGTTGGTCGGTCGGTCGGTGGGTCGGTCGGTCGGTCGGTCGGTCGGTGGGTCGGTTTGTCGGTCGGTGGGTGGGTGGGTCAGTTGGTCGGTCGGTCGGTCGGTCAGTCGGTCAGTCGGTCGGTCGGTCGGTCGGTCGGTCGGTCGGTCGGTCGGTCGGTCGGTCGGTGGGTTGGTGGGTCGGTCGGTCGGTCGGTCGGTGGGTCGGTGGGTTGGTCGGTCAGCCGGTCGGTGGGTCGGTGGATCGGTGGGTCAGTCGGTCGGGCGGCCGGTGGGTCGGTGGGTCGGTCGGTCGTTTGGTCGGTGGGTCGGTCGGTCGTTTGGTCGGTCGGTTGGTTAGCCGGTCGGTCGGTCGGTTGTTTGGTCGGTCGGTCGGTTAGTCGGTCGGTCGGTCGGTCGGTCGGCCGGTGGGTCGATGGGTCGCTGGGTCGGTGGGTCGGTCGGTCGTTTGGTCGGTGGGTCGGTCGGTCGTTTGGTTGGTCGGTTGGTTAGTCGGTGGGTCGGTCGGTCGTTTTGTCGGTCGGTCGGTTAGTCGGTCGGTCGGTCGGTCGGTCGGTCGGTCAGTTGGTGGGTCAGTGGGTCGTTCTGTCGGTCGGTCGGTGGGTCGGTCGGTCCGTCGGTCGGTCGGTCGGTCGGTCGTCGGTCGGTCGGTCGGTCGGTCGGTCGGTCGTTTGGTCGGTCGTTCGGTCGGTCGGGTGGTCGGTCAGTCAGTCGGTCGGTCGGTCGGTCGGTCGGTGGGTCGGTCGGTCGGTCGGTCGGTCGGTGGGTCGGTGTGTCGGTCGGTCAGTCGGTCGGTCGGTCAATCGTTCGGTCGGTCGGTCGGTCGGTCGGTCGGACGGTCGATCGTTCGTTCAGTCGGTTGGTCGGTCGGTCCATTGGTCGGTCGGTTGGTTGGTCCGTCGGTCGGTCGGTAAAATTGTCAGTCGGTCGGTCGGTCGCTCGGTCGGTCGGTCGGTCGCTCGGTCGATCAGTCGGTCGGTCGGTCGGTCAGTCGGTGGGTAGGTGGGTCGGTGGGTTGAAGGGTCGGTGGTTCGGCCGGTCGGTCGGGCGGTTGGTGGGTCGGTGGGTCGGTGGGTCGGTCGGTCGGTCGGTTGGTCGGTTGGTCGGTCGGTCGGTCGGTCGGTTGGTCGTCTGCTCGGTCGGTCGGTCGGTGGGTCGGTGGGTTGGTGGGTCTGTGGGTCGGTGGGTCCGTGGGTCGGTACGTCGGTCGGTCGGTTGTCTGGTCGGTCGGTCGGTGGGTCGGTGGGTCTGTGGGTCGGTGGGTCCGTGGGTCGCTAAGTCGGTCGGTTGGTCGGTTGGTCGCTCGGTTGGTCGGTCGGTGGATCGGTGGGTCGGTCGGTCGGTCGGTCGGTCGCTCGGTCGTTCGGTCGGTCGGTCGGTCGGTGGGTCGGTGGGTTGGTGGGTCGGTGGGCCTGTGGGTCGGTTGGTCGGTGGGTCAATAAGTCGGTCGGTCGGTCGGTCGGTCGGTGGGTTGGTGGGTCGGTCGGTCGGTCAGTCGGTGGGTCGGTGGGTTGGTCGGTCAGCCGGTCGGTGGGTCGGTGGATCGGTGGGTCAGTCGGTCGGTCGGTCGGTGGGTCGGTGGTCGGTGGGTCTGTGGGTCGGTGGGTCGGTAGGTCGGTTGGTCGGTCGGTCGGTCGGTCGGTTGGTCGTCTGGTCGGTCGGTCGGTCGGTCGGTCGTTCGGTCGGTCGGTCGGTCGGTCGGTCGGTTGGTCGGTCGGTCGGTCGGTAGGTCGGTGGGTCGCTGGGTTGGTGGGTCGGTGTGTCGGTCGATTGGTCGGTCGGTGGGTGGTGGGTCGGTGGGTCGGTGGGTCGGTGGGTCGGTAGGTTCGGTCGGTCGGTCGGTCGGTCGGTGGGTCGGTGGATCGGTGGGTTGGTCGGTCGGTCGGTCGGTGGGTCGATGGTTCGGTGGGTCGGTGGGTCGGTCGGTCGTTTGGTCGGTTGGTCGGATAGTCGGTTGGTCGGTCGGTCGGTGGGTCGGTCGGTCGGTCGGTCGATCGGTGGGTTGGTTTGACGGTCGGTGGGTGGGTGGGTCAGTTGGTCGGTCGGTCGGTCGGTCAGTCGGTGGGTCACTGGGTTGGTGGGTCGGTGGGTTGGTCGGTCAGTCGGTCGGTCCGTTGGTCGGTGGGTCGATGGCTCGGTGGGTCGGTGGGTTGGTGGGTTGGTCGGTCGGTCAGTCGGTCGGTCGGTCGGTCGGTCAGTCGTCGGTTGGTCGGTCGGTCGGTTGGTCGGTCCGTCATCGGTCGGTGGGTCGCTGGGCCGGTGGGTTGGTCGGTCGGTTGGTTGGTCGGTGGGTTTGTTGGTGGGTCGGTCGGTCAGTCGGTCGGTCGGTCAATAGTTCGGTTGGTCGGTCGGTTCCGTCGGTCGGATCGGTCGGTCCGTCGTTCGGTCGGTCGGTTGGTCCGTCGGTCGTTCGGTAAATTGTCAGTCGGGTCGGTCCGGGGGTCCGTCGTCCGGTCGGTCGGTCGGTCGTCGGTCGGTTCGTCGGTCGTTCGGGTCGGGTCGTTCGGTCGTTCGGGCGTCGGGTCGGCGTCGGTCGGTCGGTTCGGTCGGTCGTTCGGTCGGTGGGTCGGGTCGGTCGGTCGTTCGGTGTCGGTGGGTCGGTGGGGGTCGGTCGTCGGTGGGTCGGTCGGTCGGTCGGGGGGTCGTCGGTCGGTCGGGTCGGTCGGTCGGTGGGGTCAGTCGGTCGTGTTCGGTCGGTCCGGTCGGTCGGTCCCTGTCGGTCGTCGGTCGTCGGGTCGGTCGGGTTTGGTGGGTCCGTCGGTCGGGGGTCGGTCGGTCGGTCGGTCGGTCGGTGAGTCCGTGGAGTCGGGGTCTTTCGTCACTGGTAGTGGCGTACAGGTCGGTCGGGTCGATTGTCGATGGGTTAGTGGGTCGGTCGGTCGGTCGGTCGGTCGGTGGGCGGTAAGTCGGTCGGTCGTCGGTGTTCGGATCGGTTGTTCGGTCGGTCGTGGGTCGGTCGGTCGGTCAGTCGGTCAGTCGGTCAGTCGGTTCAGACGGTCGGTCGGTACGGTGGGTCGGTAGGCCGGTCGGTCAGTCGGTCGGTCGGTACGGTCGGTCGGTCGTTCGGTCTGGTCGGTTGGTCGGTCGGTCGGTCAATCGGTCGATCGGTCGGTCGGTCGGTTGGTGGGTCGGTTTGTGGGTCGGTCGGTCTGGGGTCGGTGGGTCAGTCGGTTGGACGGTTCGTCGGTCGGTCGGTCGGTCGTTCGGTCGGTCGGTCCGTTGGTCGGTCGGTCGGTTGATCGGTGGTCGGTTGGTCGGTCGGTCGATCGGTTGTTCGGTTGGTCGATCGGACGGTCGATCGGTCGGTCAGTCGGTCGGTCGGTCGGTCAGCGGTCGGTCGGTCGGTTGGTCCGTCGGTCGGTCGGTAAAATTGTCAGTCGATCGGTCGGTCCGTCGGTTGGTCGGTCGGTCGGTCGGTCGGTCAGTCGGTTGCTCGGTTGATCGATCGGGCGGTCGGTCGGTCGGTTGGTCGGTCGGTCAGTCGGTCGGTCGGTCGGTGGGTCGGTGGGTCGATGGGTCGGTCTATCGGTCTTTTGGTGGGTAAGTGGGCGGGTCGGTCGGTCGGTCGGTCGATGGGTCGGTCGGTCGTTTGGTCCATCGTTCGGTGAGTCGGTGTGTCGGTCGGTCGGTAGGTCGGTCGGTCGGTCGGTCGGTCGATCGGTCGGTGAGTCGGTCGGTCTGTCGGTCGGTTGCTCTTTTTTGCAATAAAAACAGTTTATTAATGTTTGTACTGGTCGTAGTTCCCCACACTAGGTGGCAGTAGGCAATACGAGAGTTGAATAGTGTACTATAAATTAGAAGTTTTACACTAGGTGGTAGTATATGGCGATGCCTATATAGAACACCTACGATATTTGAGAGTTTTAGTGTCAGGTGTTGAATATGGGAGTCCCATATCAAATGTTCGTGAAAAATTACACCTAAAGTTTTAACAGTACTTACAAATTCAACTTCCGCGGAGTTTAATATTAACTTTGCAGTGGGGTTACACACTGTACCTTTTGATTTAAATATAACCGCTTTCGTTTTACTTTCATTTATTTTTAATAAGTTTGAAGCAGTCCACGAACTAAGCTTTTCTAGGCAAATGTTTGCATCCGAAACTAATCTATCAATGTTGTTCCCGGAAAAAAATATACTGGTATCGTCGGCATAAATTACAAATGAAGTATTACTTGCAATAGCGACTATATCGTTTATAAACAAATTAAAAAGCAGCGGCCCCAAGACGCTACCTTGAGGTACCCCGGTGCGAACTGGTTTCAGTAATGAAGAAACCCCGTTTATTTCAACTATTTGTTGCCGATAGCTCAAGTAGCTTTCAATTAGTGCAAGAAAATGCCCTCGAATTCCATAAAAATTTAGTTTTTCTAGTAAAATTTTATGATTTAACCGGTCAAAGGCTTTCGAGAAATCAATAAAAATCCCCAACGTTAAAAGTTTGTTTTCAATATTGTTTAGGATAATTTATTTTTGCTGTAGAAGAGCCAGTTCTGTGGAGCGAACTTTTCGAAAGCCATATTGAGAATCAGTAAGTATCGCATTCTTTTCACAAAAATTGTTAAGTCTGACATATATAATCTTCTCTAAGCCTTTTGAAAAGACGGGCAAGATGGAAATCGGTCTGTAATTGGACATATTATTTCTATCTCCGGACTTAAATAAAACAGAGACCTTTGCAACCGTGCATACCCTTAGGAAAAACGCCGGTCGAGAGCGACAAATTAAAGATATGTGTGAGACACGGCGTAATAATATCTATCACGTATTTTACCGGCTGCAGCTGTATTCCATTAAAATCGGTACATTTACTGTTTCTAAGATTTAGGAACGCCGAACGTACTTCACTCTCATCAGTAGGAAATAAGAAACAGTTCTCTGCAATACGTTGAGTTAAACAAATAGCGCCACTGGTTAATTGAGTAGGCGAAAAAAGATTCGTGAGATAGTCATTAAACTCATTTGCTAAATCGACTCCAGTCAACCTATTTCCTTCAATTACAAGTTCTTTCATAATGTTTTCAGTGCTGTTTCGTTCTAAAATGAAATTAATTTTTTTCCAGATAACGTCACTTCTATTTTCATTATAAAACATTTTATAGTAATACGAACTTTTTGCTTTTCTTAACGCACTGGTTATCTCATTTCGACATCTTTTAAACATTTTAAGCACATCTAAATCTTTCGTGCGCAAAAAAACGCGCATATAGATTGTTTTTCTTTTTTATCATTTTTAGTATATCCTTGGTAACCCACGGCTTTCTAGACTTCTTTGATGGTGTTATCTTTCGAAGTTTAAAGCACTCTTTATATAAAGAACAAAACTGATGCATAAAACTATCGTACGCTTCATCAGCCGAGTCCTTCGAAAGCACATCGTCCCAGTTTTCAGATTCTACACGGTGTTTGAACATATCTAGCGTTTCCACGTTAACAACTGGAGAAAAGTATGCATTTTCATGACACGGGGTTTTTCCTAAGTTATGAATATCAACAAAAAAATAAATTGGTAGATGATCACTGATATCCGAACACACTACACCCGCAGAAATCCGGGTCCGAGTTATATTTGTGATAAATAAGTCAAGAAGCGTTTCACTGAGTGACGTGACTCTAGTAGAATTTGTGATCACATTAAAAAAACCAAAAGATTGAAACAGAGAAGAAAACTCAACTTGGCGAACAGTAGCACAGTTCATATCTATATTAAAATCACCACCTAAAATTAGACTGTAGCCGTTTTCACCAACAAGCTGAAAAAGTCTTTCAAGAAATCCTAAAAAACAGATGAATCACCACTTGGAGGTCTATACATTACCGCAAGAACAGTGGTTCCGAGTTGCACACAGAGAGATTCATAATTTTCAGTCATAGTAGTGATGTCTGTCATAAGATTGCACTGTGTTTCTTTTTTTATATACATGGCAAATCCACCACCGCGCCTTGAACAACGATTTAATTAAAATGTCGCATAATTATCAAAGTCCAAAACATCTGAATTTTGCGTGAACCACGTCTCGGTCAGCATAATCACGTCAAAAGAAAACCCGAAGTCACTAAGAAGAATACCAAGCTCATCACTTTTATTACGCGCCGACCGCACGTTTAAATGTAAAACAGAAAATGGTTTGTTTGTCTTGTTTTTAAAGGATCTTCCCAAATCAGAAGGAACGCAAACGTCAGAGTTGTTCATGTGCACAGAAACAACAAAAAATACAGACAGAAACGCCCAACCTATCTTATCTACAGCTTGTTAAGATCATCCAGGCTTCTGATTGGAATTGCACGCGCACCTTCCGACTTTCGAACGAAAAATTTCCATACCCGTACCACGCGAAAGCGTAGCCTTTTGCTTTGGCCCGGTCTTTAGTGGCCCGAAGAAGCTCTCTGTTAAAACGAGTGAGTTTTTCTTGAATGAAAACACGTGGGGTAGTATTCTTCAGAGTGCTTTTTTTCTTCAGCCATGCATCCCTGGTATCTTGTCTTACAAAATGAATGATTATTCCGGGGACATGGTCTTGCCTTGCCGGCAACCTGTGTACAGCTCCAAC